>CAUYON010168839.1:0-18933 GCA_963573935.1 Arctocebus calabarensis
TTTGAGGTTGCTGTGAGCTGTGATGTCATGGTACTCTACCCAGAGCGACAGCTTAAGATTCTGTCTCAAAACAAACAAACAAAAAAAGAATGTGATGGCAAGCAAGTCACAAAGAAGAAATCCAAATGGTAAAGAAACATATGAAAAAGTGGTTTAATCTCATTAATAAACGTAATGCAGAATCATTAATTCTTGTAAGACTGTAAAGCTTAAAATGAACATTCAAACCCAGTAATTGTATGGAAAAATCAATGTTCTTATACATTCTTTATTGGGAGGCAATTTGGTTTAAAAAAATGATCTGGGAGCTTGGTGCCTGTGGCTCAACGGGCTAAAGCGCCAGCCACGTACACCTGAGCTGGCGGGTTCAAATCCACCCCAGGCCCCGCCAAACAACAATGACGGCTGCAACCAAAAAATGGCCGGGTGTTGTGGCGGGCTCCTCTAGTTCCAGCTGCTTGGGAGGTGGAGGCAGGAGACTCACTTGATCCCAGGAATTGGAGGTTGCTATGAGCTGTGATGCCACCACACTCTGTCCAGGATGACAGCTTGAGACTCTGTCTCAAAAAAACAAAAAAAAAAAAAAACATGATCTGGGGAAAAAAATTAGGCTACATAATTTTATTTTTTTCTTTTCTTTTCTGGCTCTACTTCATTTTTTTTTTGTGCATATATATATATACACATATATATTTGTGCCATTTTGAAAAGGTAAAACTCATTGGTATCTAAAACTTAAGAACAGTAACATATTGCAACATAATTCATTTGAACAAATTATTTTTCCCTTTAGTTTTATGTTCAAGAAAATTTTAATCGTAAGGAGTTAACTTAAACATTTACACTGGGTTCCGCTAAAAATATTTATCTCTAAAGAATTTGTCCTGAAGAAATTATAAAGTAAGTGTTATCTAGGAATTTCTAGTGTAAAAGAAAGTGTGCAAAAATGTAAATAAGAGGTCATACATTGCAATATCATATATAAAAGCTAAGAACTGATCTTGTAATATGTTGCTTATGACAAAAATATTTTGCGGTATTACGGTCATACCACGGACACGTCACAAGTTTGGTTCCAGACCACCACAATGAATTCCCATTGCACATAAATATTATGCACTATTCAACAATCCAGTGTTTTTCAACTTCTTTTTTTAAATAATTTTATTAAATCATAATTGTGTACATTGGTGCAATCATGGGGCACAATGTGCTGACTTCATATACAATCTGAAATATTTTGATCGTACTGTTAGAGATAGCCTTCATGGCATTTTCTTAATCACTATATGAAGACATTGATATTCTACGTTTAATAAGTTTCAACTTCTTTTTATCACACAGCACACTTAAGTTATGTTGATCAAAAAAAAAGAGTAAAAAACAGAATATACTTACCGTGCTTTGCATATCTTTTGAAAATAATTTAATTAATGATCGTGAAAATGTTTCAAAGCGCCCCAAGATCTTCTCATGGCTCCAGTGTGCTGAGGCATACTGGTTGAAGTGTGTCATAGCAGTAAGTCTAATAAAAATATACACACCTTGATTTGAGAAATACTTTGTTACTAAAAAGGGAACATCATCTGAACGTCCAGCGAGCTGTCATTGTTTTGCTGGTGGAGGATCTTGCCTCCTTGCTGGACAGCTGGTGGTGCTGACCTGCTGTGGCTGTAGCAGCTTCTTAAAATGAGACAACGCTGAAGGCTGCCACAGCAGTTGACTCTTCATGAAAGATTTCTCTGCAGCGTGAAGCTGCATTTTACTCACAGTAGAACTTCTTTCAAAATTGGAGTTAATCCTCTTAAGCCCTGCTGCTGCTTTGTCCGACTAACTGCATGTACTATTCTAAATCCCTTGTCTTTTCCATAATGTCCCCAGCATCTTCACCAGGAGTAGTTTCCATCTCGAGAAACTACTCTCTTTGATCATCCATGAGAAGCAACTTCTCATCTTTTAGCGTTTGATTGTGAGATTGTAGCAATTCAGCTTTGTCTCCAGGCTCTGCTTCTATGATAATTCTAAATCTCTTGCTATTTTCACCCCATCCACAGTGACGTCCTCCACTGAAGTCTTGAACCCCTCAAAGTAATCCCTGAGAGTTAGAAGCAACTTGTTAAACTCCTGTTAAAGTTGATATTTTGACCTCCTCCCATGAATCGCAAACGTTCTTAATGGCACCTAGAATAGTAAATCCTTTTCAGAAGGTTTTCAATTTTCTTTGACCAGATCTATCAGAGGAATCACTATCAATGATAGCTACAGCCTTATGAAATATATTTCTTAATTAAGAATTGAAAGTCGGCTCGGCGCCTGTGGCTCAACAGGCTAAGGCGCCAGCCACGTACACCTGAGCTGGCGGGTTCGAATCCAGCCCAGGGCCCACCAAACAACAATGACAGCTGCAACCAAAAAATGGCTGGGCGTTGTGACGGGTGCCTGTAGTTCCAGCTACTCGGGAGGTGGAGGCGAGAGACTCGCTTAAGCCCAGGAATTGGAGGTTGCTGTTAGCTGTGAGGCCACAGCACTTTATGCAGGGTTACAGCTTGAGGCTCTGTCTCAAAAAAAAAAAGAATTAAAAGTCAAAATTGCTCCTTGATCTATGGGCTGTATAGAGAATGCTATGTTAGCAAACGTGAAAAAAAAATCTCTTTGTATATCTTCATCGGCTCCTCAGTGCCCAGGTGCATTGCCAATGACAGTAATATTTTGAAAGAAATCTTTTTTCCTTGCAGTAGGTCTCAATAGTGGGTTTAGACTATTTAGTAAACCATGCTTTAAAAAAACAGATTTGCTGTTATCCTGGCTTTGTTTTTCCATTTCTAGAACATAGGCAGAGTAGACCCATCATGATTTTTAAGAACCCTAGGATTTTCAGACTGGTCAGTTAGCTTAGGCATCAACTAAAATTACCAGCTGCATTAGCACATAACAAGAGAGTCAGCCTGGGCTTAACGCTCTGAAGCCAGGCATCAGTTCTCCTCTCCAGCTATGAAAGTCCTGGATGGCATCTTCTTCCAATAGAAGCTGTTGTATCTACACTGAAAATCTGTTGGTTACTGTAGCCACCTTCATCAATGCTCTTCAAGAAGTTTTTCTTTGCATCTGTAACTTGGCTAACCATTCGGTACGAGGGGTCTAGCTTTCAGCCTATCTTGGTTTTTAACATGCCTTCCTTGATAAGCTTAATAGTTTCTAGTTTTTGATTTAAAGTGAGACTCAACACTTAGAGGCCTTTGTATGGTGAATAATCGGCCTAATTTCAATTGTGGCGTGTCTCAAGGAATGGGGAGGCCTGAGGAGAGGTAGAGAGACAGGGGAGCAGCCAGCCAGGGGAGCAGTCAGCACATACACATTTATCTTTAAAGTTTGCCATCTTATGTGGGTGTGGTTTATGATGCCCTCAAACAATTACCATAGTAACATCAAAGATCAATGATCATGGATCACTAGGACAGTTATAATGGAAAAGTGTGAAATGTTATAAAAATTCCCAAAATGTGGCGGAGATAATATGTGAGCACACTGTGTTGGAAAAACGGTGTTGATGGACTTGCTGGGGGCAGGGTTGCCACAAACCTTCAGTTTGTGAGAAGTGCACTAAAACACGGTGTGTAAGTGCTGTTGTTATCAAGATCTCTGCTGTCAGTTATGAGAAACGAGGTTGAGCATGGTAGCGATGTACGCCAGGCTGCACAGCTATAAATATTAGAATTAGAGTCTGTGTCTCCATTCTGGAGGGTTGGCCCTGAGACACGCGGGCTCTTCCCTCTGACTCAGGAGAGAGTTGGAAACGATTCAACGTGCAATCATAAAGGTGTACACGGTGAAATGGCACAGTCCCATGTGAAATATCATGGAATTGCGAGAAATTACTTAATAGAAAAGTATGTATCCAATGAGAAAGGTGTGTGATAATTAGTGAAAAAGCTAGCAAAAAAATCTGCAGTATCATTCAACTTTAGTTTAATTGGAATCATGTCAATCTGAACTTTTTCCATGTGCGGTAAAAACAAAGTTTCATTCTGCGTGCCAAATTTGATAGGCAGAGTCACTTAAATTAGAAATAATTTCAAAGCCCGCAGGCCCCCATGGTCCATAAACCCGATGATTTACAACGTAGTGGTGACATTGTGCTGCCGAATGGGCTCTCCTTGGTCAAACGGCTCTGGGAGGCCAAGGCAGGTGGATCACTTGAGCTCAGGAGTTCAAGACCAGCCTGAGAAAGAGCAAGATCTCATCTCTAAAAATAGCCGGGATGTTGAGGCGGGCACCTGTAGTCCCAGCCACTTGGGAGGCTGAGATAAGAGAATCACTTGAACCCAAGACTTTGAGGTTGCCGTGAGTGATGACACCATGGAACTCTAGTGAAGGCAACCAAGTGACACTCTGTCTTAAAACCATAAATGAAAATTAAAAAACAATAAAAATATTTTTTCAAAAAGGAAGCACAAAGGTGGGAGGAATTTCAGACACCCAGCTGTTCATTTGGCACTCACTACTGCTATTATTTAAGAGTTTTATCTTACATCCCAGTCACTGCCACTCAGGCATTCACCAACTGAAAAATGTGTCTCTGAAAACAAGAGGTTTAAAATGAGAATTGCATCTAATAATAGCCATTGAAATAACCTAAAAACCAGCATAACTGTTCATTTAGCAGAAAACATGCTGAGGTAAGAGCAGCAGAGAGAATGCCTAGGGGAGGAAAGGCAAGTTCGCACAGTCCCGCCTCGGCCAAGGCTCCCCCCGCCACCTCCAGGCAGTCCTCTCTGCTCTCCCCCTTGACTAGCCTCCGTCCTGGCCTGTGGGGCCCAGTTTTAGCAAAGTATCCCGCTGAGCTAGTTTGTCGAGGGTTCCCGCCCCTGGTGTCCAGTCAAGCCCTTGGTATCCAAATTCCACTTTTCCTCACCCTTGTTACCTACCCAAGTTCCTCCTAACAATTTTCCATCCTCTGACTCCGTCACCTGCCTGTCGGCCATAAATCCCCTGGTGTCCCTGTTGTGTTTGGAGTTGAGTTCAGCCTCTCTTGTCACCATTTCTAATAAGTGTCTGGTAAATACTTTTGATGGGCAATAGGGAAAACAGAGAAGGCCTAGGGGACCTGAAATCAGAGGCCATCACCATTCTAATGACAGTGGATCTGCTGAATACTTGGGGGAAACTCATCTTGCAATAAGAGGCTCTGGATCTCGAGAGGGATTTGGAAGTGCATCCCTCGCTTACCATGCAATTGTCTTTTTCTTTGTGTTGTTCAATTGTCTTCTTTTGAAACTAAAATCGATTCTTATTATTTTCAGATCCCATGTCTGCAAATTCTTCTACTTGCTAAAATTTATATGTAACCCCTAAAATCAATACTCACGGAGCCTTTGTGACCATCCCCAGCTGTGCACGCGCTGCATGGTGAAGATACTGAGTGTCATCGTCAGGGCGTGTCCCTGGCTGAGGTCTCACAAAAAGAAGCTCTGCCTTCTTGCTTCAGGGACCATAATGCCAACAAAGTGTCTTTTTCTCGAGCTACTTGGTGCCGCATTCTTCACATTTTCATGTGTTCTTTCCTTGGTTGTTTTGCTGTTTGAAATGGCCCCCAAACGTGGGGTGTAAGTGCTGCCTGGTGCTCCTAGTGCAAAAAGGCTGTGCAGTGCCTTACAGAGAAAACCCTTGTGTGACAGAAGCTGCGTCAGGCGGGAGCTGGACAGCTGCTGGCATCCAGGGGTAGTGAACCTAGATCCATTAAATAAGTTGTCTCTGAAAGAAACATAAAAAGTGTAGATAGTCATTGTCTCACAAAAATATTGGGCTGACTGCTCAAGAACTCAACCCTGTACTTTCCCGGGAGCAGCAGTTCGGTGTTCGCGGACTCCGTGTTCATGGCTATACCACCGATAAGGAGAACGGGCGGTTTATTCCCCATGCAATGGGGGGTGGGGGGCAGCAGCATTGTCGAAAACCAGATTGTGTATAAAGGCGCAGCCCCATCTGGTGATGGGCTCCAGAGAAGGGAGAGACGTCACTCTGTCAGGGCTCTGATGAGAGGCCAGCGCCGTGGTCGCCATTTCCCAGATGAGGAGAGAGGCTCCCAGTGGGAGGCTCATTTCCTTCCGATGGCTAGGAAGCGGCAGGAGAAGGACTTGGACCAAGGTCTACCAGCAAACTTGGAATAGACTGTGAAAATGACGGCGTGCTTCTGCTCCGTTTACTGAAGCAGAAAATGAAATAAAGCAACGTGCTGTCCTTAGTTGAATAGCTGGTGAAGTGCAGAGCAGGTGTTTATCCACAGTCCCCAAATCCAGGGTCATTTCCACTTCGGCCCGACGTGGAAGGCAGGTGGCCTTGACTTGGAACCTGTAGGCCTTCGGGTTGTGTGGGTCACTGCGGGTGGCTCTGCCCCTCACCTTAGAATCCCCCACCCGCAGGGCACAGGTTCTAAGCTTTGCCACCTGAACTGTTTTCTCTCTTTTTGTAGCTTTCACCTCTGCCCGTCACCATGAATTCAAGTGAGTTTCGAAGGAGGGGGAAAGAGATGGTGGATTACGTGGCTAATTACATGGAAGGCATCGAGAGTCGCCAGGTCTACCCTGACGTGGAGCCCGGCTACCTGCGGCCCCTTATCCCTGCCGCCGCCCCCCAGGAGCCAGACACGTTTGAGGACATCATCAGTGACATCGAGAAGATAATCATGCCGGGGGTATGTGCGCACCCAAGGTCTAAGCCCTGGAGAGCTGGGCATGGGGCCATTTGCACAAATTAGCTCAAGGAACCCTTATCACTGCCAGGTTGGAGAGAAACTTGTACCATTTTTATTTTACAGCTGAGGTGGCTGTGGTCCACCTTCTGTCACGCAGGTCATTAATGATGGAGACAGAGTCCAACCCAGGTCACTTGTGCTCCAGGGGCAGCCCGTGCTCTTTCTGCTGGTCCCAGTTCCAGCCCTGAGACGCCTTTACCTAGAATGAGTCATCATTTGTGGGTCAGACGAAATCAGCTCCTGGTGGCTGGTTCCAAATAAGTTCCAAATAAAGCACCTTCCTACTATCCCTGTGTTCAGCAAGGGCACAGCTCATGTATGGGAGATGAGATTCATTTCATTAGAGAGTCACAGCTTGTGAGGGACAGAGGGACCCAGCACAAGTGCATAAGACGCGGTGCCTCCCTGATACTCAGGGGAGCAGAGCGCTGGCACTCAGAGGAACTTCACCTGGGCTCTATTATTCTGCAATAAGTTTTCCTCTGACAAGGAGTTCACCTAAAAGCCTGTCAGTGAACGTGGCTCTGTGAGCAGGCCGGCCTGGCCATTCCAGCTTCCAGACGAGGGATGCCTATGAGGGTGGCCAAACCTGCCATTCCACGTGGCTGTGCTAACTTCACCCAACAGTGTGCAGCCTGGACGACTCGGCCAATTGCCTCCATCACCTGGCACTTCAGTAGTTGTAAGGATGATGGAAACAGGCTCTGACAATCACAGGGAGGGATCTGGGACCATCTGCACCGGCTCCCTGAGACCCTAGGAGGGCAGCCAGTCAACCAGGTCATAGGCCACTGACCTCAGGGCAGGACTCAGCCTCAGGCCCTTGACCTCCACAACCAGGTCCTTCATATCAGAGCACCTCTCTCATGACGCTACTCAAACCCCATCCTTCCGGGGGATTTTACTTGGCATTTGTGCTCCGAGTGAAGAACAAGGTTTCCACCTTGCCTAGCAGTGCAGACACAGTAAGCTGCTGAGCATAGGACTGTCGGTGGGTGCAGCGGTTAAATGTCAGCAGGGGAGTGTGGGAGCCGGGCATCCCCAGCCTTCCTGCTCCATTATATGGGGGTGTTCTGCACAGTGCCGAGTGGGGGCTCTGCGGCAGGGTCCCTGGGTGCTGGCCGAGTGACTGCGGAAAGCCAGGGAGGTCCCTGGCCGCAGGTGCACAGCCAGGGCAGGACGCCCCAGCCCAAATGCTGTAGTGAGCAGAAGGGGAGACTGAGGCCAGGGAGTGTGCGTCCCACCAGAAGCCACCTGTGTCCTTTCCCAGAGGTAGTGTAGGGGGCGCTCAGAGGCAGTGCGGGACCTCAAGGAGCTGAAGGCAGGGAGAGGCGGCCAGGGCCACGCTCCCACCCTCCCCTGGGCACGTCTGCCTTTCCTTCCCTCCTAGAAACATAAAATATCACACTTCACTAATGCATCAGCAGGAATACGAATACATTAACATTGTAGATGGTTTTTAACCTGAAAGTTCATTTATTTCTCTGATTTCCAAGTCCCTCATAGTATTGTGGGCCCCGAGGCCTGTTGTGCCCAGTGTGTCACTCAGCTCCTCACGCTCCGCCTCCCCCAGGCGCCCCCCGCCGGGGTCATCCCTCCAGACACTCCCAGCCCTTAGCCAGCTCTCCCAGTCAGCTACCTTCACAGTTGGGTACCTTCACAGTCCACAGTGCCTCGTGGACTCTAGGTACTTAAAAGCTGGTGTTATCTAGAAAGAAATGTTCGCATCTCTTCCCAGACTGTGAAATGGCAATGTCACCTCTCAGGCTACTGTGACAAGCACACAGCTGGGGGTGTGAACAACAAATATTCACTTCTCATAGTCCTGCAGCTCCAGGGGCTCCAAGTATGAGCTCTAGGGGAGGGGTTGGGGTGAGGTCGCTCTTCCCGGTATGGGATGGCAGGCTTCTCCCTGGATCCACACGGCATGGGACAGCCGGCCGCCTGGGCTCTCATCCAGGACTCCCATCCCCCCTGGAGGCTCCACCTTGGTTGCACACTATCCCCAAAGGCCCTACCTCCTGACATCCTCACCGGTGAGATCTCAACACATGGATGTGGGGGGGACACAAAGTTTCAGCCTGGCAGGGGAGGTCAGGATGCATCCACAGCCCTGGGGCGTTCTACAGTAGGCCGGGGCTCTGCACTGCAGGGTTGGAGGGATGCCAGAGGACAGTCCTTCACTCCCCTGAGGGGTGATGGTGTCCCGGACGTGCAAACCCAAGTGGGTGTGCAGCCCCAGGTGTTTGCAGCACCACTCGATCCACATAAGCAGGTGCCCTTGGGACAGAAGGAGGGAAGATGGGTCGGGGCACAAGGTCTGCTGAACACCGACCAGTGGTTCCAGCTCCCCGCTGGGATGTGAGTGCCAATGGCTAGTGCTTCTTCCATTCCTGGGGTCTGGGGCCACCCTCAAGGCGGCATTCTGTTCTCACACACCAGGCACATCATTGGCAAGAGCAAATTAAAGAGGCAAAGATGGGGTACACCTCCTTCTCTGTTGTCCCCTGTCTTCTTCCCAAATGCCCAGATGTCAAAGCTGCTCCCTCTTAGCAACGGCGACCCTTCCTAGCCCACATCCCTCACTTCCTGATAGCCTGGCGTGGCTTCACTGCCGCCACAGGGAGCTGTCACTGTCCTGTGAGCCTCCTCCCCTGGCCCATCACAAACTCTTTCTTCACGCCTCCCCCACTCCTCATGAGTTGGAGAAAGGTGGGGCGGGGGGACAGGAACAAGGCTGGGGGGTAGCAGACGAGCAGGAGCTGGGGGTGGCCGAGAGCCGCCTGGCCACAGGGGGTGGCGCATCCGGGAGACCTGGGTGCCAGGAAGACCAGATGGGTTTGGGGGCTTGACTGAAGACACTTTGACAAGGAGGCACGTGGGTTTTGTTTTTAGTAGAGACTTTGTTTTTTTAGAGCAGTAGGAAAACTAAGTTTTTCACACAAAGATATCAGCCTCAGGGGCAGCACCTTCGCTCCTGGTAAGAACTTAACCCACCTGTCATTTTTAGAAACCTCACTTCTTTGGGCAAATGATAAATTTCCACTTCATTTTAGGGACATAACGTTTCCTTCTGAGCCAGCAAATATATTCCAACACGTTTAAACAGTAGGGACTGTAAGGTGACAGGTACATGCGCAGAGTGAGGTGCTGACAGTTGCGGAACTGCTCTAACCCGGCAGGCTGGCTGGCTTCCCCCACGCCGAGTAACCGCTCTGTCCCCCGCCCTCCACGCAGGTGACCCACTGGCACAGCCCCTACTTCTTCGCCTACTTCCCCACAGCCAGCTCGTACCCGGCCATGCTCGCCGACATGCTGTGTGGGGCCATCGGCTGCATCGGCTTCTCCTGGGTGAGTGTCCAGGGGCTCCGGACAGGGCCTGACAGTGGTTGGCGGGGTGGGGGTCGGGGTAGGGCATCCCCACATCCCCACATGGGCGTAGTGCCTGTGCCCACAGGAGGGGAGCAGAGGCTGAGCCACCACTGCAGAGGAGAGAGGGCTCAGCCCTGAGAGGGGTTCAGAACAGGGAAACGTCTCAACAACTCAAGGCCACTTCTTTATAGCAGCCTGTTAGAAGCACTTGTATGAGTCACAGCCATAGTCTGGGCCCAAGAGGGTCTGTAGTCTGAGCCTGGGAACCCTGTTTCCTCCACGTGGCGCAGACCATGTCTCTACACTCAGAAGCAGGAGAAACCTACCGCCCCACCTCCTTCCACTTTTTCCTGGGGAAACTGTGCTGCCCTGGGACAGGCCTCATGGATTCATCAGACATGGCCAATGCTGCAGGGCAGGGGACTCTAGAAACAAGCCCAGCTCCTGTCCCCTCACCGCCAGTCCTGCCCCCCCGGGGGTGCGTGTCCAGGCCAGCTCTTCTGCCACCCTCTCGTCCAGGCACATGTGACAGTTGAGGCCTTGGCTTCCCACGCTGTACAGAGCTCTTCAGGGCCAGGGTGAGTCCTCCTCGTCTGTGCCCCGCAGCTGGGTGGACTGCTGCGTGTTGGCCTGTGAGCACGAAGGCCTGAGGTGCACAAAGGGGGCGTGTGGGTCATGGGTCCAGCAGCCTAGCGAGCCCCCCTGCTTCACCCACCCTGCACCTGCTCTGCTGTAGGCTGGGCACAGGGAGCAGCTGGGTGACCAGGCACCCAGGTCCTCTGGGCAGGGTTGTGAGGCCATCGAAGCTGTCGCCACAGTGTCTGTGTACTCCTTGGCCAGAGGCCCAGGGCCTCTGTGTCCCCTGGGCCTGGGCTGAGCACACCTTTTTTAAGGGGCATTTTCTTTCATTGGATGGTGTAGTCACTCAGTGAATTTCGTTTAGTCCTGCGGTCTGGACCCACGCTGTCCCTGTGGGAGGTCTGGCATTAGTATCCAGGTGTGGCTGCTCTTTCTAGGATAGTCTGACTGCCCTCGGGCTGAGAGGGGGCGACTCGGTCTCTGGGGCTTCCTGGCAGGGAGCCCGGACTCCTAGCAGAGCCAGACTTAGCTGGCAGGGGCAGAAGCCAGCAGGTGGGGCTGGCGGGAACTGGGGATGTGTTCCACACTGGCGTGCACAGCTGGGCCCAGGAGTGCCCTGAGCACCATGTAGGGGCCTTATGTGGAGATTTAGAGGAAAGTGGAGGCTCAATCCCTCTTTGGATGGGCCCACGGCCACCCTGCCACCACCCGTGTGAGAGGAGAAGGGACAGTTCACAGAGCAAAGTCATCGGGAGCGTCTCCAAGGTCCCAGAGGGTGAGAGCTGCCGGAGCCCACATCCTGACTTGGTGCGGCACTTCTCCCCTTCACTGGTGACTGTGGAAGAGGGTCCACCAGTGCACTTTCTAGATTCTTCTAGAAATAAAACAACGAATCTGTGAGCAATCCCGCAGTGCCAGTGTAGCAAAGCACGGCGGAGTAAGGTTTACTACCGTTCTCCTTGCATGAGTCTCAGTCAAAAAGCACATGTTTGAAATGAATCACCTCTGAGATTGGGTGATTTTAGTTTGGGTTGCTGGCCCCCAGTTCTGCAGTGCCTGACCCTTGGTCAATCCCTCACCTGCCCTCCACAGGCTGCGAGCCCGGCATGCACAGAACTGGAGACGGTGATGATGGACTGGCTTGGGAAGATGCTGCAGCTGCCAGAGGCGTTTCTGGCTGGAAGTGCTGGAGAAGGAGGAGGAGTGATCCAGGTAGGGCGAGGGTGAGGCAGGAAGCACTTTCTGGATGCCGGGCTCCTCACTGGACGGGGGCCACAGCAGGAGAACAGGATCCTGGCTCCCTGCTGGGTCTTGGGGATTTCTCCTGAGAGTAAACAGGACAAGGTCTTAAGACAACCCCAGTCTTGGCGTTGCAGGATCCTGAATCAGGGGCTGGTGCTGTCTTTCTCTCCTGCAGGCAGGTGCTCTGCCCCCCTAGTTATGGTGGATGGAGCAGTGGCTCTCACACAGCAGGTGAGCAGGAAATAGCAGCCACTGACATGTACGCCGAGTCCCCACTGGTGGCCACTGTCCCTCCACTCTCTCCAGGCATAAGCTCATTTAATTCTCATAACACTGAATTCGGGGATATTTTAATGCCTCTTTTTTAGAGGCAAGGAGACTGAGGCCCAGGACCATAGGTAACTTGCCTGTTGGCTACCATATCTGTGTGGCTTAGAGCCTGTCGTCCCACCTCAGGGGTCTGCCCTCAGCACAGGTGGCAGCTGTGACCGTGCTTCAGAGAACAGGTGCTGATCTAACGCGTTCCCTCCATTTAGCAAGTTCCTGCTGCCTGAGCTCATACCAGGGAACAGGACAGACACACATGACGGTCGTGATGGAATTTCTATTCTCTGGGGTTGCGGGACAAATGCCACTGGGATGACATGGATTTGGTGTAGTTTTTAAAATTTCCTAGCATGCATGACAAACCATATTGAACCCACTAGCCTTTCTTACATCATTTTTCTCATGTCCAGGACACTGCAATAGCCTTGAGAAAGTATTGCTAACTTTGGGAGAAAGAGAAATCCCATTGTGAGCATCTTCCCCAAGGCTCCAAGTGTCGGCAAAGCCCCATACAGCCTGGGGAGAAAGCCTGGAGCGCGCCTGTGCGTCCAAGCTATGGCTGAGTGGCCAAATCAAACCGGGGTGCAAGACTCCAGGTTGCAATCCTGGGAATGCTCAGCAAGACTGGAGTTCTAAACTCCCGTCTATTTCTTTGTTTCCTACTGCCGCTGTACAAATGTTAGTGGCCTAAAACAACACAGACTTACCCTCTCATAGTCCTGTAGGTCAGATGTTTGCCCTGGGTCTTATTGGACTAAAACCTAGTTGACACCTGGAAGTTCCCAGGGAGAATCTGTTTCCTTGCCTCTTGCTGCTTCCAGAGGCCTGTGGAATTCTTCGCCATGGTCCCCGCCCTCATATTTAAAGCCAGCTGGTTTCCATCCCTCGGACCTGCCCACATGGGCACAGTCCCCTCTGACCACAGACGTGAAAGTGGGTCTCCACTTTTCAGGACCCATGTGATGGGATTGGGTCCACCCAGATAATCCAAGATAATCCCCCCAAGTAAGGTTCTTAATATAATCACATCAGCAAAGCCACTGTCTCCCTGTAAGGTGGCCCTCATGGGTTCTGGAGATTAAGGCTGGGATCTTCGGGGTGAGGCTGCATTATCCAGCCTACCACATCCAGTGTGCTTCAGGGTCATGGAGGGAACTTGTTTACAATGCTGATTTCCTTTAGAGACTGGAATTCAACAGGTCTTGGGAGGGCCCAAGAATATGAACTCTAATTCATCCTGATGCAGTTTCCCATCTTGAGATCCCTGAATAGGCTGCAGGCTGTGACGGGCGCCCTCCCTGTGGCCAGCAGGTCCATGGCCACACTCAGAGCCAGGCCCTCCATGGACTGATTTCTCGCATTCTTCGGTTGTCTTACTTTCTGTCATCCAGAAGTGATTCTGCATGGGGAGCTGATGAAAATGAGACATTAACGTTGCTGTGAGCAAAGCTTGTACATGATGCCATGGGCTAGACTTTTAACGATGATGGTAATGACCATGTAGCAAATGCAACTTACTTCTGCTGCCTAGGACAGGTTTCTTTGTCTGTAGGCTGATGAAACCTTGTTGGCCAAGATCATAGCAAACAGAGATGTCACAGGTACTCGTCTGGCAGGGAAAAGGCCCATGTATACCACCCCCAGCTGAAGCCCAGTTGCTGCATTTTCCCTTGGTGAAGGCCAGGAGACTTTTCAGATCTTTTTAGTAGACAGGAAATGGAGGTCCAGAAAGGTACCTCAGGGGCAAAAGCTAATTAAAAACAAAGCTAGTACACAAGAAAAGTAGGACTTTGAGTGTCATAACCCTTGTCCCTGAGGATTTGCTCGGGTGAGTGGCCGGAGGTGGGCATGCTAACCAGAGGTTAGATCATCTTTTTATTAAAGACAAACCCAATTTTGAGAGACAATGAAAATCCTAGCAATTGGTTAGGAACAATCCTGGCACTGCTTAGCCTGGGCTTTGACATGGTCTCCCAGGAGCCTAATCCACTTGTTTTTTGCTGGACAGAAGCAGGCAAGAGGTCCAGCCAGAAGTTTGCCCTTCCCAGCCGACAGGACTGATTGTGGGCAATTAGCGAGGCCCCAAAGAGCAGCGAGCCTGGTGACAGCCTGCGAGCCAGCCTTATTGATCCCCTAGAGCTGTAATCACGGCTGCCAGCTGGCTGTGCAGAGACGGGCATCTGAGTCAAATGGCAAATTGTCGCCTTGGCTGCGGAAACGTTCTCCTAATTGAGGGTGAAGGCGCTTGAGGAAGAAAACCAATTCTCACTGTGTATGGGCTGACACCTAAAAAAAAAGAAAATGAAAGGACATTTGCGCTCCCTGCATCAGCAGCCCGGAGAATCAGATTTCACCAGCCTTCCCTTCTGCCCCTTGACCGGGCTCTCCATGGCAACCTGTGTCTGCTGCCACCCTGCAAAGCCATCGTCCTTGGTCTCTCACCACACGGGTCACCCTGCACGCAGACTGCAGACTCTTCCCTCAGGTAGATCTGCTGCCAGCAATGGCAGGAGGCCCCTTGGACCTCGCGCTAGGTCCTGTGTGGACACACCGGCTGCACTGGGGCTGCGGAGTCCCCACGCCCTCCTGATAATTTGCTTTGTTGGGCTTTCTTTAAAAACAAACAAACAAAAAAAATGCACACACACAAAAAAGCCCCCAAACCTCCACTTTTTGTTGACTTAAAAAGGGACATTTTTTCTCAAGACCTGGACAAAACCCAAAGGAAACCCCATAACAAACTGGCAAGGAAATCCCAAGCCTTCCTCAGAGCGTGGTTCAGAGAATGATCACTTGCTCCAAGGCCTCACGCACAAGGTGATTTTAGACAGGAGCTGAGATCACACCGGGTGAGGTGTGAACAGGAAGCTCTGCCTTTCAGTAGGCTTTTTTCATGCTGCATTCCCAGCGGGAATGGATGGGCTTGTGACAACACAGTGTGTGTGGGTTTGGGGCAGCCAGGAGGAAGCCAGGCCTGTGGAGGAATGACGGGGTGCACGGGAGACGCGCAAGGGGTGGTACCCGTCCTTGGGGAGCTTGCATTTTCTGGGACAGCTGATTTAGCTTTGCCAGCCGAGTTTCTTTAACCTGGTCTAAGGTTCTGCCTAAAGGAAATGGTGTACTCACTTTAGATGCTGAGTCACGAGTATGGTGTATCTGTATATTTGAACTCACAGGTTAGCTACAGAGGCATGAATAACTGTGCTAACCTTTAAATATTACCCTTCTCCCCAACGGTTATGAGTTAGCGCAAAAGAATAAGTAAACGTAGTGGAATGGGAAAATGAAAATTGGGAAATTAGAATCAATGCAGAGAGGATAAAATATAAGAAGAGAAATTCACATTTGTATTTAATTATTCTACTATCTATTTTGTTGCAAAACTCGACAATCTTTTATCAGTAAACCTGTTTTAGAGTCAATAAAAGCTACCTTCTTTTACTTTCTGATGTTAATCCTGGTCAGCTGATGGGTTTCCTTTAGGGTTTGCTTAAGAGGGAGGATGCTGACAGGTGGAGCGAGGCCAGGGACACCCCAGAGGGGACAGGTGTGGCTCTGTCTTCACCACACCCCACTCCAGCTGCTGATATGGGACAAGTGTTTAACCTCCCTGAGCATCAGTTCCCCCACCTGAGGATGACAAAATTCAAAAATGGGTTTATTTTGCAAATTAAATGGGATAACACAGCAGGCACCCGCTCTGTCATCTTTTTTTTTCTTGTAGAGACAGAGTCTCACTTTATCACCCTTGGTAGAGTGCCGTGGCATCACAGCTCACAGCAACCTCCAACCCCTGGGCTTAGGTAATTCTCTTGCCTCAGCCTCCCAAGTAGCTGGGACTACAGGCACCTGCCACAACGCCCGGCTATTTTTTTTGTTGCAGTTCAGTGGTGTTTGAACCCGCCACCCTCCGTATATGGAGCTGGCGCCCTACTCAGTGAGCCACAGGCGCTGGCCTGGCTCTGGCATCTTTTACTGCCTCACCTCAACCTCAAAGGAGTGAACTTTCAACAACTCTTTATGACTTGGCTAAAATAAATTGTTGACTTCAGTTTGCTCAGGCTTCCATTACAGTGGATGAAACCGCGAAACGGGTTTTCTCCTAGTTCTTGACATTGCAAGCCTGGGATCGAGGTGACTGCAGGGTTGGTTTTTCTTGGCGCCTTGTCCTGGTGTGCAGAAGGCCACCTTCTCACCTCCACGGCCTTCCCTCTGTGCATACACTTCCCCCACCTCTAAATTTCCTCTTCTTATCAGGGTACCAGTCAGACCGGGTTAGAAGCAAGCCAGACAGCCTGGTTTTCCCTTACTCCTTTAGAGAGCCTGTCTCCAAATACAGTCACGTTCTGAGGCCCTGGGGTTAGGGCTTCAATGTGTGAATTTTAGGGGACATAGTTAAGCCTGTATCATTAGAGATTAACAGAACTCCTCCAAGGCCCTTCTGAGTCTTGAGGAAAATGCCCTTCGGTTTACATACAAATACAAATACAAATCTCTCTGTTCAAGTGCTTATAAACAGAGCGTGTGGCTGGCCTTAGACACTGATGCCCTGGGCCCTGTCCTCCTTGGCTGGACAGGAATGGATTCCTGCAAAGCAGCTCCAGAGTGTTTGCTAAGCACTTGGAAGCATGGGCTGACCTTACCACAGAAAGTAGACCTGGCGGCGTAAAACTGATGCTAGGAGCTAAAGTGGCTGGCTCAAGTGTTAGTGTTCTCCTGTGCAAAGGAGAGTGAACTTTCCCACTTGAGAGTTGTCTTTTAAGAGAAATATGGACACAAAGTACTAAGTCTTCCAACCATTTAGGCACTGATTCCTTTGCTACGTAAGAGTCTCATTTGGGCCTTTCTCTCGGTTTTAGGGAAGTGCCAGTGAAGCCACACTGGTGGCCTTGCTGGCTGCTCGAACCAAAGTCATCCGTCAGCTGCAGGCGACCTCGCTGGACCTGACGCCGGCCGCCATCATGGAGAAGCTGGTGGCCTACACCTCTGATCAGGTGAGCGTATGGAGGAGTGTTGCCCCCATGTCCCACCAAGACTTCAAGATCTGAATGTTTTGCTTTATGCCAAACCCAGAGAATACAAAACGATAGGGCACCCTTTCAAATCCAAGTACAGTTCTTAGTTACCGCTTAAGGTAGAGTCCTGTCCCGTGGGCCAAATATGGATTATGTGAGGACTGTTTTGCTTATCTATGGTGGCAAAGATTATGCACGGACTTTTTTTCTATCTCATCAGCTTTCATAAGTATTTCTGTTTTTACTGTATGGCCCAAGACAACCCTTCTTTTTCCAATGTGGCCCAGAGAAGCTGAAAGTTTAGATACCCCTGAAAGAAACTAATATATGGGGCCGTCCCAAGACCAGCTCTGTTTCCATTTCTTCAAGCATGGAGCTGTGTTGTGACCATCTGAGATTTTCCGTTCTGTGACTCAGAACGATGGGTGGGGTGGTTTGGGGTGCAGGGCAGGCAGTGGTGACTTTCGGGAGACAGGACTTTGCAAGACGCCCCAAGGGAGGCTGGATTTGCCATGTAGGAGTGATGTCTCCTTGTTCCTTTCTTTTTCTCCAGAGACTATTTACTGAGCATGGCCACCAAGCTTCCCCAGGGCCCACAGGGGGAGCCAAAACCCAAATTTGAGCCTGACATTTCTTTCTTTTTTTTTTTTTTTAATTTAATTTTGACTTAAAATCATAACTGTGTACGTTTATGGTGTACAATGTGGTGATTTGATATACAATGTGGAATGCCTAAATCAAACTGATTAACATAACCATCACCTCACTTACTTATTTTTTGTGGTAAGACATTTAAAATTTACTCTTAGTTATTTTGGAACATACTCTTGCACTGTGCACACTAGGTGAGATTTCTAAGCCCACCTCCAAGGTGTAATTTGCAGAGTTTCACTTGCTCCTGAATTCAAACAAACAAATTGAAAAACGTCACCAATATTGACCCAACCCTTTACTTTTATTGTCCTGGATTCATTAGACTTAAAAGCAAGATTCTGTATGAATAGAAACAATCCCAGGGAAAAAGGAATCTTCAGGAAGGGGTAGGGAGAGAGACAAGAGCAGTCTGTCCCAGCGGTGTGAGAGGTGCCCTGTGTGGGAATCGTGGCCCCCCTCTGCAAACACAGGGGCCCCTGGCAGTGTGCACATGCCCACCCAAACCCACACACACACCTGCACCCCACACGGACCAGCACACTCCTCCCATGTCAGCACACACCCACACACACTGCACACAAACCTGCACACGCCCCACATACCCACACATACTTGCACATACACCTGCACATACACACCAGCACGTCCCCCCCACACCAACACACCCACACACACAAAAGCACATCCCACCCACACGCCAGCACACCCACTGACATCAGCACAGCCCCCCCCCCACACACACACACTGCACGCACCCCCCCACACACACACACTGCACGCACATCTCGCACACACACCTGCACTCTGACTCCAGACCTGACTTTGTCCCTTCCTTCCCAGGCACACTCCTCCGTGGAGAGAGCCGGACTAATTGGTGGCGTGAAACTCAAAGCCATTCCTTCCGACGACCACTTTGCCATGCGTGGGTCTGCCCTGCGGGAGGCCCTGGAGAGAGACAAGGCGGCCGGCCTGGTTCCATTCTTTGTAAGTTCA
>CAUYON010168841.1:0-14083 GCA_963573935.1 Arctocebus calabarensis
TGTCTTTATATAGTGATCAAGAAAATGCCATGAAGGCTATCTGTAACAGTACGATCAAAACATTTCTGAATGTATATGAATCATGCCCTATGATTGCACCAATATACAGAATTATGATTCAATAAAATTATAAAAAAAAAAAAAAGAAAAAAAGAAAATATGGGTGAAATGTACAAAGGTACAACAACAATATTCATCGTAGCACTCGCTGTTTTGTTGCTGTTGTTGAGACGGAGTCCCACCCTGTGCCCTGAGCAGAGTGCGATGGTCTCATAACTCACTGCAACCTCAGACTCGGGTTCTGGGCATCCTGCTGCCTCAGCCTCTGGAAGCCACTGGGATTACAGGCGTTTGCTATTGTGCCCCGCTGGGTTTTTCCATTTTTTTAGGAGTCAGGGCCTCACTCTTGCTCAGGCAAGTCTCGAACTCCTGAGCTCAAGTAATTCTCCCTCCTCAGCCTCCCACAATGCTGGGATTACAGGCGTGAACCACCTTCCCTGGCTATAGTACTATTCATAATTGGAGAAACAAGCATAATGTCTAAATATAAGGAGTTGGGTTTTTTGTTTGATTTTGTTTTGTTTTGTTTTGTTTTGAGACAGAGTCTTACTCTGTCACCCTAGGGTTGAGTGCCATGGTGTCAGAGCTCACAGCAACCCCAAACTCTTGGGTTCAAGTGATTCTCTTGCCTCAGCCTCCCAAGTAGCTGGGACCACAGGTGCTATTTTTAGAGATGGGGTTTGGCTCTGGCTCAGGCTGGTCTCAAACTCCTAAACTCAGGCAATCCACCTACCCCAGCCTCCCAGAGTGCTAGGATTACAGATGTGAGCCACCAGGGAGTGGCCCAAGGAGTTAGTTTTTTTTTTTTTGAGACAGAGCCTCAAGCTGTCACCTTGGCATCACAGCTCACAGCAACCTCCAACTCCTGGGCTCAAGCGATTCTCCTGCCTCTGCCTCCCAAGCAGCTGGGACTAAAGGCACCCACCACAATGCCTAGGTATTTTTTGGTTGTAGCTGTCATTGTGGTTTGGTGGGCCTGGGCTGGATTGCAACCTGCCAAGTCAGTTATATGTGTCTGGTGCCTTAGCTGCTTGATCCACAGGCACTGAGCTAGAAGTTGGTTTTAATAACCTGTAACATATCCATTAAATGAGATAAAAGGCAACATTAAAAATGTAGAAATATGTACAATGACTTTGGAAAATGCTGATGCTATAAAACATTGTATATGAAGAATGTATGTTATATGTATATAAAATGCATAGAAATTCGAGACCAGCCTGAGCAAGAGCAAGACCCCATCTCTACTAAAAAAGAAAAGAAAAATAAAGAAAAGAAATTAGCCAAGCATGGTGGTGCACATCTATAGTCCCAGCTACTCAGGAAGCTGAGGCAAGAGGATTACTTGAGCCCAAGAGTTTGAGGTTGCTGTGAGCTATGATGCAATGCACTCTACCGAGGGCAACAGAGTGAAACTTTGTCTCCCACCCCCTTCAAAAATAATAATGAATAAATAAAAATTTTAAAATGCTTAGAAAAATGATTGTAGCGCTGTGGTCATGACTGCTACATAGCAGCCTTTGGTCCAGAGTCCAGGGCCCTGCAAAAAGCCACTGGGTCAAGAGGCAAAAATATAATCCTGGGAGGGAACAGAAATTAAAGCTGTCAGCTGTGTACCTCTTGAAAGGCCACCAAACCTTGAATAATCTTGGCTCGGGGCCTGTGGCTCAGCGGGCTAAGGCGCCAGCCATGTATACCTGAGCTGGCGGGTTCGAATCCAGCCTGGGCCCGCCAACCAACAAATGGCTGCAACCCAAACAAAAATAGCCAGGCGTTGTGGTGGGCGCCTGCAGTCCCAGCTACTTGGGAGGCAGAGGCAGGAGACTCGCTTGAGCCCAGGAATTGGAGGTTGCTGCGAGCTGTGATGCCACAGCACTCTACCCAGGGTAACAGCTTGAGGCTCCATCTCAAAAAAATAGAACCCTTCCACCTGGGCTGCTCAGCAGGTGGTGCAACTTTAGGCTTAGGCAAGTTCTGTCTCTTTGCTGCTGCTCTGATGTTTTACAAAATGTGACTTAGTTCTCTCTTGCCTGTTCTCCTTCCTGAGAGGAACCCACTTCCAGCTCTCTTTGGAAGTGCTCTAAACTTTCTCTTTGTTCTTTCTAAGTAAAATCTCTCTTTTTACCCTGAAACTTGTGGAGGTTACCTTTGCTTTCTATGCACACTGCCTGTGCCACTTCAGTTTTAAATAAAATCTCTTTTACCCTGAAAAAAAAATTGATCAATTAATAGATTTACTTCCTTTATTTATTTCAAAAGGAAGTTCTGTCCATTTTTTTGTTGCAACCATCATTGTTGTTTGGCAGGCCTGGGCTGGATTCGAACCCGCCAGCTCAGGTGTACATGGCTGGCACCTTAGCCCTTTGAGCCACAGGTGCTGAGCCTGAGGAGAAGGTTTTTTAAGTCTCGCAGTTGGCAGGTCTTATTTGACTGGATGAAGAGAATTGGGTACCACATAGCCACTTACAGCCTTTCTCCTTCCTTCCCCAGAAGGCCTCTGGAAGTGGACAGAAGCTTGTCCCCGGAAGACACAGGGATGACTGTGAATATGTGCTCAGCATGGGAGAGAAAGAGCAGAACAACTAGAAGAGTAATGAGAGCCACCTGTTTGACAAAAAAAAATCAGTTATGCTGGACCTTGCAGGACAATAAAGGCTTCACATTGAACTCCTACCCTACCTTGATTGAGCTCAAGGCAGTAATCACTGGAAATACTGATATCCATGGGACTATCAATATATGGATTGTTCTCCGCGTAGAATAATCTGTGCAATGTGTCATCTTACAGTGTAATGAATAAGAATGAGGTAAAATATATAATAAGGTTGTCAGTAATTTGTACTTTCCCCAGCTGACATCATTTCTCAGTATGTTAGAAAACAAAATCATAGAACTTTGACTTTTGCCTCTTTAATCCATCTTACCGCACAATGAATATGTCACAATTCAGGTAAACTTTTCAAAGTGTTATAAGTGGTAATGCCTAGTCTACTATATTTCTAGAATTTAAAAAGAAGTTTGAATAAAGCTTTAAAGCTTTTTCTGATAGGCAGATATTACACTTTACCTACATTTGCATATTCTATAATTTTGCCTTGTGTTACATTGTAACATTTACAAAGTTAAATAAAAGTTTTATTAAGTAAAGACTGTTGTTTCAGAAAACAATAGTAACAGCTTGGCTCCTGTTGCAGAGTGGTTAAGGTGCCAGCCACATACACCGAGGCTGGCGAGTTTGAACCGGCCCAGGCCAGCTAAACAACACTGACAACTGCAACAAAAAAATAGCCGGGCGTTGTGGTCTGTGCCTGTAGTCCCAGCTACTTGGGAGGCTGAGGCAAGAGAATCGCGTGAGCCCAAGAGCTGGAGGTTGCTGTGAGCTGCGATGCAACAGCACTCTACTGAGGGCAACATAATGACATTCTGTTTCTAAAGAATGATATTAACTAATTCATTAATTTGTTTAAAATTTATATTGAAATAACCTTGAATTATAGGCCTTCCTTGACAACTGATCACTAAACGTCCTTGGTAAATGACACTGATTTGCACTGCCATAATTGTATTTGAAATTCACAAATTACACATCATTCCATCACACTTTCTTATATGGACTATGGGATCAAGGCATGAGAACTTAAATAAGACGCTCTTTGGGCTCAGCGCCTGTGGCTCAGCGGGCTAGGGCGCTAGCCACGTACACCTGAGCTGGAGGGTTCGAATCCAACCCAGGCCCGCCAATCAACAATGATGGCTGCAACCAAAAAATGGCTGGGCATTGTGGCAGGCGCCTGTAGTCCTAGCTACTTGGGAGACAGAGGCAGGAGACTCACTTGAGCCCAGGAATTGAAGGTTGTTGTGAGCTGTGATGCCACAGCACTCTCTCCAGGGTGATAGCTTGGGGCTCTGTCTCAAAAAAAAAAAAGAAGCTCTTTGACCTGAACCACAGAAATATAGAGAGACCTTTAATTCATGACTTTTAAAAAGTTTTTTGTTTTATTTACATTTATATATGTGATAAAAGCCTTGTAAAATAAAAACAGAAATAAACTTTCCCTTGGAAATAAGTTGGGAAAGAAAGAAAAATGATTGTAAGGATTAATACTAATGTTAACAGTGGCTACCTTTACAGGTACTATATTAGGATTTAAAAAATTATCTCTAATAAATGTGCATTAATTCTAAGATAAGAAAAGTTATAGGGGCGGCACCTGTGGCCCAAATGGGCAGGGTGCTGGCACCATATGCTGGAGGTGGCGGGTTCAAACCTAGCCCCCGGCCAAAAACTGCTAAATAAATAAAAATTAAAATGTTAAAAAAAAAAACCATAAACATAAAAACAAACAAACCAAGCCTTGGGTTTTCCACTTAGATTTAAGGAAGTTTCAATGAATATGCTAAAGTTGCTTAGTTGGAGTAAACTAGCTCTCTTAAACAATAATTTACAACATGAGGGTGAGATAAGCAGATAAAACATAGAATTTGTACCTTGAAAGATAACAAAACCATTATTTGAAGAAAATAAGACAAGAATTCCTGAAATAAGACTCCAGAAACATGAATCATTGAATTCTTTTCTTATTTTTTTAGAGACAGAGCCTCAAGCTGTCGCCCTGGGTAGAGTGCTGTGACATCACAGTTCACAGCAACCTCCAACTCCTGGGCTCAAGCAAGTCTCCTGCCTCAGCCTCCCAAGTAGCTGGGACTACAGGCGCCCGCCACAACACCTGGCTATTTGTTGTTGTTGTTGTTGCAACCATCATTGCTGTTTGGTGGGCTCAGGCTGGATTCGAATCCGCCAGCTCAGATGTATGTGGCTGGCGCCTTAGCCGCTTGAGCCACAGGCGCCAAGCCCATTGAATTATTTTCTAAAGATAACCTGGACTCAGCTGCCCAAAGTCTGGCCTGGAGAAATGGAAATCTAAAATATATTAGGATTATATTCTCCTTGTCAGAATGGTTATGAGAGTGCAGCAGCACCTGTGTAATTACATGAAAAGCTTTTTTACATTGATCCTCTTATTTGATTGCTAAGGTGTCAAATTCAGTTGATAACCAGAGCTATGTGAAGTGACCTATTAACTCATATTGAGCCATAAGAAAAAGAAAAGAAGGTGGGGGTGGTGGTTCATGCTGGGAGGCTGAGAGGAGAGGATCTCTAGAGGTCAGGAGTTGGAGATCAGCCTGAGCAAGAGAGAGACCTTGCTATTATAGAAAACGTAGCCAGGCATTGTAGCAGGTGCCTGTTGTCCCAGCTATTCGGGAAGCTGAGGCAAGATGATTGCTTGAGTTCAAGAGACAGACATTGCTGTGAGCTGTGATGACACCATGTCACTTGCCCAGGATGACAGAGACTCTGTCTCAAAAAAAAAAAAAAAGTAACAAAGTGTATTTGTAGATAAAACTAACAGATTTTTTCCACCAGTAGACCCCTCAATAAAGGAAACCCTAATGGAGATACTTTAGGCAGAAAGAAGTAGAAACTCAGAGAACAAATGATAAGCAAAGAATGCCTAAATTTTTTGGAAAATCTAAACACTGACTATATAATGCAATTTTTGGTGGAGTTTTTTTAAAAAGCACAAGCCAGAACGAAAATATCTAAAAAAATAACAGTTTCTAAGTATTCTAGGACTCTTATATTATCTGGGACAGGATAAAGATACTGATTAACTTTATCAATCTCTAATAAATGTCACTATGTTGCCCTCAGTAGAGTGCTATGGCTTCACAGCTCACAGCAATCTCAAACTCTTGGGCTTAAGTGATTCTCTTGCCTCGGCCTTCCAAGTAGCTGGGACTACAGGAACCTGCCATAATGCTCAGCTATTTTTTGTTGCTGTTGTCGTTGTTGTTTAGCTGGCCTGGGCCAGGTTTGAACCCGCCAGCCTCAGTGCATGTGGCCTGCGTCATAACCACTGTGCTAAGCCCTGAGCTGATACTGCTTAACTTTAGACCATGATAAGTGAAATACACACGTAAAAAGTTCATTACAACTGACAAAAAGTGGCTCGGCGCCTGTGGCTCAACAGGCTAAGGCGCCAGCCACGTATACTTGAACTGGAAGGTTCGAATCCAGCCTGGGCCTGCCAAACAACAATGACAGCTGCAACCAAAAAAAAAAAAAAAAAAAAAAAATGGCTGGGCGTTGTGGCGGGTGCCTGCAGTCCCAGCTACTTGGGAGGCAGAGGCAAGAGTCTCGCTTGAGCCCAGGAATTGGAGCTCGCCGTGAGCTGTGATGCCACAGCACTCTAACCAGAGTGACAGCCTGAGGCTCTGTCTCAAAAAAAAAAAAGACAACTGACAAAAAGTAAAATAGAGAGCATAACTTCTAAATGAGTAAAAGCAAAAATCTTAAATGAGATGAAATAAATTTAAAGAAAGGAGATGACAAAACAGAATCAATTTAAAAGGCAAAATAAATAGAAAGCATTAACATAAGATTAAAAAATAAATCTAGTGTTGCAATGACTACAAAAAGTGTAAATAGATTCAATGTTCAATTTAAAGGCTGAGTGCTAGAAAAAATAAAATGCTGCTGACAAAAAAAAAAAACTCTGAATGTACAGATACAGAAAAAGTTAAAATAAAAAGATGAGCAGATGGAAAAGATGGTCTTTCCTAATCATCCTATTTAAAATTGTAACTCGTCTCACCTCTGTTGCTGCCAATTTTATCTAGATTACTCTTGGCACTCTTCTCTCACTTAGTATGCTATTCCTGGACAATCTCACAGATATTCATAGATCAAATTACCAGTTATGCACTGATGACTACCATGCTATACTTCCAGTTCAGAACTCTACCCTGAATATTAGATTCTTACCAGGCAAAGAATAACTGGATAGCTCAAACTACATGTTCTTAAATTTATGATGTTGAAGACTTTCCTTTCTCACCAGACCAGCTCCTCTTCATCTATTTCCTCACTTTCAACCACCTAAGTAAGCAATATGAAGTCACCCTAGGCTCCTTCCTAGTCTTTAGTCTCAACCTCTTCCAATGGATCCCTAAGTCCTGTGTACTTTTTGCTTCCTTTTGTTTTTTTGAGACAGAGTCTCACTTTGTGGACCTCAGTAGAGTGCTTTCGTGTCACAGCTTACAGCAACCTCAAACTCTCAGGCTCAAGTGATTCACTTGCCTCAGCCTCCCCAGTAGCTGGGACTAAGATACCGGCCACAACTAATACCAGCTATTTTTTCTGAGGGGGAGGGTGTCTCACTGTAGCTCAGGATGGTCCCGAAGTCGGGAGTGCAGGCGATCCACCCGCCTTGGCCTCATAGAGTGCTGGGATTATGGGCGCGAGCGACCGCGCCTTAACACTCATGTAGATTTTTAAACTTAATACTTCTTATATTGTTTTCTTTTTCCCATCCCTAGTGCTGCAACCCTAGTCCAAGACTGACTTAGGTATCTGGAAAAGTTTTCATACATCTCTCTGTTTACCAATTCAAAATATAAGTCTGATTTTGTCACTCCCTTGCTCCAATTCCTTTAGTGGTTCCTCCATCATTCTCAGAAAAAAAAAAATCTAAATTGAATGGAATAACAATATTATTTCACGATCTGTTCTTTATCTATGCGTGCAATCTCATCTGTAGCCTTTCCGCTGAAATTTAAGCTCCAAGTAAACAGAATGACTTGCAATTGCCCAGGCACATCAAATGATGTCTGGAACGTTATTAGCCCCCTTGCTTTTAAATTTTTACTCATCCATTAAGTATCAACTTAATTCTTACCTCCTGTGAGAAACTGTTTTGAAATTCCATTTAACACATTAATGGCCATGCCTTCCCCTTCTTTATTGCTGATTCATCATGTATTTCTCCAAATATATCCCTAACTCCTATCTCTTCAAATTGGTAGCTTGGATATTAAAATTTAAGTATATTTATTAAACACTTGGACGAGTTCATAAACTCAGGAAAGTTTATCAACAGACAGGCTCTTCTAATGAAAAGAATACTTGGGTGTAAGTCAGGATTTTTAGGCACCGTCGTAATTGCTATTACCTAACCTTCTGTGGCCTCAGTTTCCTTCCTTATGTAAGAATATATCTAGATTAGACCCTAGTGTCTGGGTACCAACTTATAATTCATCTGCTTTCTTCTTAGTCCCTAGTCCAGCCCCCTTGAGGGAACCGAGCCTTGGAGATACACAATTTAGTCAAGTCCTATATAATTAATGAACAAGGCCAAAAACATCTTGAGATCCCAGGTGGGGCTGACCTCTAGAAACCCACCTAGTTCTAAAATTCTTTAACCCACAGAGTTAATAAGAGACGGGACTCGAACACAAACACGAAAGGAGGAGAAGGATGCAGAAGAGGATTACAGGAGAACTTCCCGTCCCGGGGAAACCTCCGGAATCAACAACGGGAAACCCAATCAGAACCTTTCTCCGGGAGCCAATGGGAGAGCACAATACAAATAGCCAATCGGAGCGCCGCTGTCACTGTTATGGTCCTGTCAGGGCCGGCGTCCGGGTGCCTGGGTGGTCGCCACCGAGAGGACTTCGGAGGGTCGGTTTTGGGGGCGCCCGTGCGGCCGGCCGCGCTCGTCTTCGGCCTCGCCCGCAGCCTGCACCTGCCGGCTCGCAGGCCCGTCCTAGGGCGAGCGTGCGGGTCGGCGCGGCGGCCTCCGCGGGGCCCGGGCCCAGCCGCCGCCTCCTCCGCCGCTGCCGGCTCGGAGGGGCCGCGAGATGCAGCCGCCAGGCCCGCCCCCGGCCTATGCCCCCGCTAACGGGGACTTCACCTTTGTCTCCTCCGCAGACGCCGAAGGTGAGGCTGAGCCCCAGGAAGGCCCGTCTCCCCGGAGGTCGCCAGGTTGGATTCGGGGGAGCCTTTTGGGTGCTGAGGCGCTTGTGGCCGGGTGGGGACGGACAGGAAGCTGACCGGGTGGCTCCAGTCCTCTGCGCCTGCTGGGCCTGCCGCGGGGCCCCGGGCGGCTGCAGGAGGCCGGAGGGAGCGGTCTGAGAGCGTCCAGCTGCTGGGGCGGCTCCTGCTTGCCCCCGCACCGTCTGGGGGCTGGTTTCTCTGGCTGGCTTATTCACTGGGAGTGGACCCACAGAACCCTAAGATTGCATTTCTGGAATGACTTGCTGTTACTCAGAAAAGGGCAGATTGGCCAGGGAAGGTATCAAAGAGTGAGAACGAGCTGTGTTCCTCTGTTGTTTACCAATAAGTAGCTTTTTTTGCTGGGATTATATTGAACACTGCTAGTGTAAACTAAGTGGTTTTATTGAATTTGATAGCTTGTCTGGGGCACAGTTTTCCTCCCATGTTTGACCTCATTATTCAGAGGAGTGGACCCAGATACACTGGAAACGTCTCATAATCCAAGTAGGTGTCCTTAGTAGCCTGGACAGATTCCTTTGTCCTGTTTTGAGGAAGCAGTTGGGGAGATTTTTTTTTTTTTTTACAGTACATGAAAATGTTTTCCACCTCTCTACACTTCACCCAACTCCTTCTAACCTGAGTGTTCCTCAGCTAGTCATTTTCAAATTTTATTTCATGTACTCTGTACACCAGTTACTTTACTTTCCAGTGACCAGAGTTACTGCACGATATGAAAAAATAAACTATGTTTAACTATATACTATTCTGATAGAATAGTTCTGATAGACTATAACTATTCTGTCTACATAGATTTTCCTCAGAAATCTGATTTCATAATACCTCAGTTAATATAGATTGTTTGACCTTTTTGTTTTGTTTCCATTGTTTTGCTACTTGAATGGCATTGTTTTAAAAATAGTACTACTACTAATTTAAAATTTGAAATAGGCCCGGTGCAGTGGCTCATGCCTGTAATTGTAACATTCTGGCAGGCCTAGGTATGTGGTTTGCTTGAGCTCATCAGGAATTGGAGACCAGCCTGAGCAAGAGCAGGTTCTGGTCTCTACTAAAAATAGAAAAACTAGCTAGGGCATTGCTATTGGGGAGGCTGAGGCAGGAAGATCATTTGAACCCAAGAGTTTGAGGTTTCTGTGAGCTGTGACCCCATGACACTCTACTGAGGGCGACAAAGTGAGATGCAGTCTTAAATAAATAATTAAAATGTAAAGTAATTTTTTTTTTTTTTTTTTTAGAGACAGAGTGTCACTTTATCACCCTTGGTACAGTGCTGTGGCATCACAGCTCACAGCAACCTCCAACTCTTGGGCTTAGGCGATTCTCTTGCCTAAGCCTCCCCAGTAGCTGCAACTACAGGTGCCCGCCACAATGCCTGGCTATTTTTTTGTTACAGTTTGGCCAGGGCTGGATTTGAACCCACCACCCTCGGTATATGGGGCCGGCCCCTTACCCACTGAGCCACAGGCAGCGCCCTAAAATAAATTTTTATCAAAGAGAACATAGGTGATAAATTTCTTTTAAAGTGAAATATAACAACCTAAAATATTTCAGTCTGTTTCATTTACATTTAATAGCATAGTGTTTAGAACGCCTAGATCGGCCAGAATGTTAGGATTATAGGTGTGAGCCACTGCGCCAGGCCTATTTTGTATTTTAAATTATTAGTAGTACTATTTTTAAAATAATAAGGAATATCAACTTTAGTTTCTCAAACTTAAAAAAAAGTCTCAATTTTTTTGATATTTTGTCGAAACCCGTGTGTCTGTGTATACATATTTGTTCATATTCTCCTTTCCCCCAGTAATTACCTTTCTTAAGTATGCCTAAGAAATCTGACAGAATAATGTAACTAAGAAACCTGGAATAAGTAAAATCCATAAAGTTTATTCCAATGTCTCAGTAATTCCTCAAAAGAGATATAGATCTTATATGTATCCAAGGATATATAACATTGTACAGTTTAAATTTACAGAGTATTTTAAGCATTCTACTTTGATCTTTATAAGATGATGAACAATAATTCCTATGTTTTGTAAAGAAACCCAGGCTTAGAGAGCTTTAATGACTTCCACACAATGGATCTGGAATTAAGAGCTGGTCAACAGCCAGGCTTGGTGGCATGCACCCATAGAGCCAGGCAGGCTGAGGTGGAAGTATAGTTTGAGCCCAGGCATTTAAGGCCAGCCTGGGTAACATAGAGACCTTGTCTCAAAAAAACAAAACAAAGGCTCAGCGCCTGTGGATCAAGCGGCTAAGCTGCCAGCCACATACACTTGAGCTGACGGGTTCGAATCCAGCCCGGGCCTACTAAACAACAATGACGGCTGCAACCAAAAAAAAAAAAATAGCTGGGTATTGTGGTGGGCGCCTGTAGTCCCAGCTACTTGGGAGGCGGAGGCGGGAGAATCGCTTGAGCCCAGGAGTTGGAGGTTGCTATGAGCTGTGATGCCACAGTACTCTACCTAGGATGACAGCTTGAGGCTCTGTCTCAAAAACAAAACAAACAAACAAAAATCATACATTTGGTGGCACCTGTGGCTCAGTCAGTAAGGCGCCAGCCCCATATACCAAACCCAGCCCCTGCTGAACTGCAGCAAAAAAATAGCCAGCTATTGTAGTAGGCACCTGTAGTCACAGCTACTCAGAGGCTGAGGCAAGAGAATTGCCTAAGCCCAGGAGTTGGAGGTTGCTGTGAGCTGTGTGATGCCACGGCACTCTACCAAGGGTGATAGAGTGAGACTCTGTTTCTACAAAAAAAAAAAAAAAAAAAAGTCTGCTGACTTCTCATTTCTTTCCACTGAACTATGATTCCTCATATACATATATATATATTTTTATTTTCATTTTTATTTATTTATTTTTAAATGTCTAGAGAGAGTTCTTCCCTATGCCCTGAGCAGAGTGCAATGGTGTCATAGCTCACTGCAATCTCAGACTAAGGCTGTGGGCGTTTTGCTGCCTCAGTTTCCGAACCTGCTGGGATTACAGGCGCTCACTGTGGCACCTAGCTGAGTTTTTCAATTTTTTTCATGAGTCAAGAGTCTCACTCTCACTCAGACAAGCCTGGAACTCCTGAGCTCAAGCCATCGTCCTGTCTTAGCCTCCCACAATACTGGGATTACAGGCGCGAGCCACCATGCCTGGTGTCTCTTGTATTTTTATAAATAAAATTGTATATTTGAAGTATAGAAGAGTCCTGAGTTTGCATCTGGGCTGTACCACTTACTGTCTATGTGATCTTGGTCAAATTACTTACCCTGTCTTAACTTCATTTTCCTCATATGCAGATTTGGAATATTAATACCCAAGTGCTCAAATATTTTGCAGAAGTAAAGCAATACAGTAGCTGGCAGAGTTAAGTGCTTAATATATGTAAATAATTGGGCGGCACCTGTGGCTCAGTGGGTAAGATGCCAGCCCCACATACCTAGGGTGTTCAAACTCAACCCCAGCCAAACTGCAACAAAAAAGTAGCCGGGCATTGTGACAGGCGCCTGTAATCCCAGCTACTTGGGAGGCTAAGGCAAGAGAATTGCCTAAGCCCAGGAGTTGGAAATTGCCGTGAGCTGTAACTTCATGGCACTCTACCACTCTACCGAGGGTGATAAAGTAAGACTCTGTCTCTGTCTCTACAAAAAAAAAAAGATGTGTGTATGTGTGTGTGTATATATATATATGTAAATAATGATGCTGTCGATCAGTTTTCAGTGTCAGCTGGCTCTTTACTTATTTTTTATTATTTTTCCAATGTGAACATTTTACTCTGCAACTCCATGTCTTTCTCTGGTTTCTGCATGTCATGCAAATTCTTGCCTCTCCCCATTTTATGCTGTTTCTTTAACCATGAATGTTTTTAGCTTATAGATGTTTTCATTGTATACCCTTCTTTCTAGATTTTATTCAAGTCTCTTGTTCAGATCAATACCTATCCATTTAAATTTGTCCATACATATCCTTGTCTTAAAATATGCCTTGGTGTAGGCTCAGCACCCATAGTTTATTGAATAGGGCGCTGACCACATACGCTGAGGCTGGCAGGTTTAAGCCCAGCCTGGGTCAGCTAAACAATGACAACTGTAACAAAAAAAATAGCCAGATGTTGTGGCAGGCGCCACAACTTGGGAGGCTGAGGGAAGAGAATCACTTAAGCCCAAGAGTTTGAGGTTGCTGTGAGCTGTGATGCCATAGCACTCTACTGAGGGCGACATAGTGAAACTCTGTTTAAAAAAAAAAAAAAAGTGCCTTGGTGTTTTGTCTTGGTATGTGTATCCTGGTTTCTATACTTAGAATTCCTTTTTCCTTCTTTCCGCAAACTTATGACTAAATTCAAATACTCCTTCCTTGGTGAAATCTTGCCTAAATGTCCTTCAGAAACAGAAATAGCCCTAATATTTTCTATGTCTGAGCACCTACCACAGAATCTATAATATAAATATCACAAAATAATTATTTGTTGAATTGTTTTTGCTTTCTTTGAGTTATATATCTTTGATAGATAAGACTTCAAAACTTAGCACATTTTAGATGGTATAAGCAAAAGATAACTAGATTTAGGGCAAGAGATTTCCACTAAAGACCTAACTCTCATAGCAGCTATGTGATGTTGGGCAAATTATGTAGCATCTGTAAGTTTCCACTTGTCTCCTATAAAATGAAAAACATACTTATAGGGCGGCGCCTGTGGTTCATTGAGTGGGGCGCCAGCCCCATATACTGAAGGTGGTGGGTTTAAACCTGGCCTCGGCCGAACTGCAAAAACAGAAAAATAGCCGGGCGATGGGGCGGGTGCCTGCAGTCCCAGCTACTCTGGAGGCTGAGGCAAGAGAATTGCCTAAGCCCAGGAGCTGAAGGTTGCTGTGAGCTGTGTGATGCCACAGCACTCTACCGAGGGCGATAAAGTGAGACTCTTGTCTCTATAAAAAAAAAATAAAAAATAATAAAAAAGAAAGAAAAACATACTTATAAGAATATTGTGGCTCAGCAGGCTAAGGCACCAGCCACATACACCTGAGCTGGTGAGTTCGAATCCGGCCCGGGCCCGCCAAACAAGAATGACGGCTGCAACCAAAAAATGGCTGGGCATTGTGGCAGGCGCCTGTGGTCCCAGCTACTTGGGAGGCGGAGGCAAGACACTCGCTTGAGCCCAGGAATTGGAGGTTGCTGTGAGCT
>CAUYON010168843.1:0-23872 GCA_963573935.1 Arctocebus calabarensis
ATCAAGGAAATGCCATGAAGGATATCTGTAACAGTATGATCAAAATATTTCTGAATGTATATGAATCGTGCCCTGTGATTGCACCAATGTACATAATTATGATTCAATAAAATTATTAAAAAAAATAAATAAAAAAATAAATAAAATGCATTATTAAAATTAAAAAAAAAAACAAAAAAAAAAACAACTCAGCGTTGGAATAACTGGATTCTATGTTGTTTACTTAATAAAATATAATAAGATAATCAGCAATTATTTTTACCCAGTGTTCTTTTGAAGAGATCTTTCAAAGCTTTCTGTTTGTACTTTCTCTCCAGATCTCCCATCACCACCACCGCCTGCCACCACCACCACCACCCGACACACACACACATGTTCAAAGCTACCACAACCTACCTGACTTGGATCTAATCTCAAAAATGTCCACCTTTTAAATGCAGACAGATTCGATACACAATTATAGTCACAAATAAGAGTTGCCTTTTAAAATTAAATATACTACCACATGCCTTCTGTTACCTGTTATTTATTTCCTACAAGAAGAAAAGAGTGGATTTTCTACAATGGTTTTTATTATGCATTATAATCTTAAAGGAAGAAATGCTGTCACACAATAGTTAAAAGAATTATATTTGAAAACAATACTGTTTAACAACTTTCTATTTTATTTTCTGATTATAAAGTACCTACTTATCATGGTAAAATAGTAAATTGGTTTTTGAAATGTAAACTTATCCATATTTACCTAATGATTTGTGTAAAAAACTCACAGTTTGGTGAATTCTAAGGGAATGGCAGCTAATGTTCAAAATTAACATGATGAACCTAAGTGACAGAGGGAAAACGTGGCTGCCTCTAAACTTCTCATGAGTCATTTCAGGTTTCACAACTTCTGTACATTCATCATGTAATATTTTGCTTTCTATCACTGATTACTTAAAGCTTTATTTCTCCTCAAAGAACCTTAATCATTTGTGCTTCCAGTCTTTACCCTATCCAAATCAAATAACTCACACAGATGCATGCAAGCACCAAAAGCTTTTTATTATAGTGGATATTTGAATTAGACGTTGGTTCATAAGAAGCAGAATCTTTGCTTCATTTGACTCTGCTTTGGGAAACAAAGTCGAACCCACAAGAGAAACCAATTATCCAGATATTCTTCCATTTGTATCCGGAGGCCCTAGCATGTTCCCAAAACATATGGACACACAAGACTAACACTTAAGAGTTGAAATGATCCATGTATGAGGCAAACCTCTAATTTTACTTACAAAATAAAAAAGCAATATAGGTAATTTAAATAAATTAGTTAAGCAGCACCAGGAATTGAGAGGTACACAAGTGTTGCTGGACCATGGAGTCCATCTGTCTGTCACCCAAGCCAATCAACAGAGAAGCAGACGAGAGATCCACAGTTTCCCTTTTATTTACAGAAAGGCCGGCAACTCCAGAGAACAGCAGGAATATCTCCTCACAGAGCTGCTGTGCTCTCCTGTTCCTCTTTGTTACTTTTGTATTCTTCACAGTAAAAGTAGGCTAGAGTCATGTTATTACCACAGTGTATGTTAAACGGATTCCTCTTCATAGGTTACAAGGTCACAAAAATATCTCCATATCTTAAGGTGGTTGTATCTTCAAAGCATTTTTATTTTAGATTAAGTTGATAATTAGTCCCTACTTCACTTAAGTGCATTGCTAAGAGCTCTTTGTACACTGGGCCCTTGGAGCCTCGTGACTTCACCTAGGACAGAGGGGCTTGTATGTGAATTAGCAAGTCCAGGTGGCAGCCTGAGGGCTCATCCTGCCCCCCCCCCGCATGTTAGGGTTGTTTAGGATGACAGTGGCTGCCGTCACAAGTGGGTTAGTCATGGGTCGCTTAACAGGGATGTGTACTAAGAAATCCATGGATGGGCACCTTCATCACAGTGTGGGTATCATGGAACACGCTTAGACAGAACCAAGTGGTGCAGCCCACACAGTGCCGGGCTCTGAGGTACAGCCCATCTGTCCTGGACTACAGACGTGTTCAGCGTGTTGCTGTGCTGGACACGTGGGCAATTGTCATACAACGGCATTTGTGTATCTAAACATATCTAAATCTAGAAAAAGGCTAGTAAAAGTATGACGTAAAAGATAAAAAGACAGTACACCCATAGAAAGCACTTACCAGCCCAGCTTGCAGGATTAGAAGTTGCTGTGGGTGAGCTGGTGAGTGAGAGGTGGGAGAGTGTGAAGGCCTGGGTCATTCCCGTACACTTAGGCTACACTGAATTGATGTTCAAGTTTCTTCAAAACTTAACCTTACAGTTCTGTAACTTTTTTACTTTATAAACCTTTTAACTTTCTGACTCTTTGGTAATGACAGTTATTTAAAACACAAACATACAAAATATTTTCTTTCATATCCTTAATATCTTTTTATATCTTGCTATCTTTCATGTCTTTTCTTTTATATCTTTCTTCTGTAAGCTATCAGGAGGAATTTTAGTTTGACCTTAAAGGCGGAGGAAGATTTCAATAGAGAGAGAAAAGAGGCATTCCCAATGACAGTGTAGGTAATACAGAGTGTCTCCTAGGAATCAGCGGAAAGGACTGCTAGGGTGGGTGGCTGGAGAGCAGGTGCGTGGACGGCATGAGGTGGGAGGTGAGGCCAACAGTGGGTTAGGACCAGGCTATACCAGATTCTCCGTGTCACACTGCAATGTTTTCCCATTATTCTATAGCAAGAGTTGTTGAAGGTTTGGGGGGCAGTGGATTGATAGAATGTGTGTGTGTAAGGAGACAATTGCTGACAGTTATTTCCACAAACGTGTTTTGAGTACTTGTGCAGACGAATGCAAAGATGACTAGGACATTCCTCTAGTCAAAGATGACTCTCAGAGAACTTCATCCATTAATAGGAAAAAAAATGGATGGGAGAGGGATGAGAATGGAGGAAGATTAGTTCTGGAATAGTCTCACTGAGAGATTATAAAAATTGAAGCTAGGATGGCAGCAAGGAAAATAGAAAGTATGGGATGGAATGAAGAGATGTTTCAGAAAAGTATCAACAGGACTTAAAGCTCTGTGGAAGTTGCGGGTGAGGCAGATGAGAGCCTCCCCAACCATCACTCCCAAATTCCTGTGTAACTAGGAGAGTGGTACTGCTCTCCACCAAGGTGGGGATACAGAAGGGCGGGTGGACTTAGGGATGGGAAGGAGGACAGATTCCTTTTTGGTTTGGATCTGTTCAGTTTGAGCTTCCAACATGATATCTATCAGGAGAGGTACAAAAGGAATTTAGAAAAGTGATTCTAAGGACTAGAAGAAAAAGGAGAAGTAGAATTGCAAATGCAGAAGATGTTGACAGAGAAGGCAGCCGAAATTGGGTCCATGGTTGAGCTCTCCTTTTGGAATTGTACAGAGTAATGCTGTGAGTTCAGGAGAACAGGTGATGTAAGTAAGAAGAAAAGGAGGATATTGTAAAAAAAAACTTAAGAAAGAGGCAATATCACTAGGAGGGGAGCTGGTTAGCAATTTCAGATGTTGTGTAGAGGTCATCTGGAATGAAGGGTAAGGAAAGCTTATGGATTTTTTAAATTAGAACGTGTTTGGCCACCTCTGGGGACCTGCGTTAGTGGAAGAAAAAGCTCAGTAGCTTCTTTAGATTGCGGTGGAATGAGGAGTAATGTAAGAAGAAGCAATGGGAAATAGATTTCTTTTCGCTCACTTAATCTATAAATATTTATTGAGCATTTGCCTCTCATTTGTGAAGTAGGGGGGTAGTTACATAAAGGGGAAATCAGGGTCAAAAAGTTACGATGAGAAGCATGAACCTCTAGCAGAGAGAAAGGAGGCAGTGCAGAGAACAAACACAGCCAAATTCTCAAAACATGGGGAGACTGAATGTTAAGCACAGATGGAGAGCGTTTACTTTGGCCCAAGGTGTTCAGGTGGGTGGGGAAAAGGGAGGAGTTCGTCTGAACTGTGTGTTCCCAGGGCTCAGTTTTAATTGACATCAAGTGACTTTCTTTATGGTTTGCTGTTGTCTGTGATGACTGTTTGTGAAATAGCGTAGTCATAGTATTTTTCTTGGCGGTGGATCTTCACATTTGTTTCAGATGAATAAAGCTCTCCAGGCACCGTCTGAAGGGTATGTTGGCTGTAGTGCTCATACTTCACCTCATCATTCAAGATAGTATTGCAAAATGGAGCTGGGCATAATTTCCAGGAGCGTGGTCACAGAACAAGTGTCTCTCAAGCAGTAATTTACTTGCTATGTAGATCACAACAGCCATTCTTTGGTAGAGACTCCTGTTGGAGTCAGTTGGTGAGCATGTGACATAATAGCTGCGTCAGCCTCTGAGGATGTAATGATATGCGGAATATTTAAACCTTTCTGAGAGCTTAAGGAACTAACTATGTGCTTGGAGTGTATCACAGCATTGCAGAGGAGATCTCTTGTTTACTTTATGGTGCAGAGTGACTGTTTCCCTCTGTGCGAGTTACAGAAAAGGTTTGCAGGGGGCTAGTGGAGATAGTCTCATCATGGGCTAAAAGAAGCTGGCTTTATCCTGAAGACAATTGTCACTTCTGTTCAATTTGTGTTGAAACTGCCTTGTCTGCACAGGCGTTTAATAAAGATTCATTTGAGGGAGGTTCACCAGGCAGCATGGGAAACAGATTTGTTAGAGGGTTGAGAGCAATTGGGGAGAGATCAGAGTTGACAAGAAAACTTAACCTTGATTTAATGCAAACTGCTCACAAAAATGAAGGGAGAGGAGTTGAGAGGGAATCCTATTTTTATTATTGAGGAGAAATGGCTTGATAGTCACAGATTGGAAGTGGGGGGGAAGTGGGGACTGCTTCCATATAGAGAACAAAAAGAAGGGAAGGATGCTCTAAACATTCTGGGCTATGAAATCATACCTGCCTCCCCCTCAAACAAAGAAATGAAATTCAAAACAGAGACATTCCTTTCTATTAGGAAACAAACAAGCTGTACTTTTAAGCATTTACTTGAATTGCAACTACAGGGCTGACCTCTTTCCTCCTCTTCAGACAACATTTTTATTGCTCAGTTTTTGCCACATCATCAAAAATCTTATTTATTTCTCATTGGACATGAATTAATAATGCCTTACCTGCAACACAAAGAACTATTAAAGTGATAAAAAGACAATGAGCACATTTCAGCTCTCCAATAAAAAACAAAAATCCACTCCTCCTCCCCACTAGACTATTAAATGCTGAAAATCCACAGGCTTTCTGCAAAGAAGGTCACATTAAGGGTCTATTAAATAAATAAGTTAATTAAACCTTGACATTCTGAAACAGTTCTGAAAAGGTCTAATTAATTTTTAAACAATGTTGAAATAATGATTTTATACTTCACGTTCTTTTAAAATAGTGTAACTCAATCAATCCCCCACACAGGGTACTGCAGTCAGCTGTTGGTTTTCTAATGGCCAGAAACACAGTTCATTGGTCTGCATAGAAATCATGATGGGTGGGGGGAACCACAGAGGTTTTATAGGAGTGACCAGAATTTTTAATAGCTTTATTGACTCTCTAAGTATTTGCTTTGTTTCTTCCTTGATAGTACCTGGAGGCGCAGAAGCTAATGTATTCAACTGCAATATTTCCTTTTATTCAAGCCAATGTTTACCTCAGCTTGTTGGATTGGCTCTTTTGACTGGAGAGATTTTCCAATTCAATAGAAAAGGTTTGGATTTTCTCCCCAGGAATTCTCCAATTTTGTCCCCACTTTCTCCTCTTAACTGCATAGGGTAGCACAATGACTTCTTAATCACTGGTAGGGATTCATCTGATTTCTCTATTGTTGCTGCTGCTGCTATTGATTCTGTTGTTGGTCTGAGTCTTGGATATTTGAATGGAATTGTGTGCTCAAAGTTACAAGAGGTCTGAGGAATAGAGAGAGGGAAATGTATCTGGCTGGGGCCTAAAGGCCTGAACTCAAGGCCAGTAATCTTTCTTAAATGTGTGGCTACCCTTGAGACTATCTTGCTTATCTGCAGCAAAGTTTCTACCACTTGTGCAAGATTTCCTGATGTGCTGGTTATAAAGGGCATCCATTCCAACTTTTTGAATCAGATTCTGTGAGGATGCTATCCACATATTTGCCACAAGACTTGGGGCTTCACATTAAAGTCTGAGAACTTGGCCTATGGGGTAAAGTCTAAGCTTTTTGGTGCCGCACTGACAGCTGTCCCTGAATGGTTGGTATCTCTCACCTCTCACCATTCCCGGCCATTGATGGTTATCTGTGGGAAAACATGCACATTTCTCTCCACATTATCCCATTTCAGGGTCAGAATTCTTTGTGACTGTCTTTATGTTGCTATAACAAAATATCACAGGCTGAGTAGTTCATGAACAATAGAAATTTATTTCTTACATTTCTGGGAGTTATGAGTCTTAAGATCAAGGCACAGCAGGTTTGATACCTGGTGAGAGCCTGGTCTCCACTTCCAAGACGGCACCTTGTAGCTCATCCCCTAGAGGGGAGGAATGCTGTGTGTGCATTTGGTGAAAGGAAGGGAAGGGAAGAAAAGGGACCAAACTCCCTTCAACAAGCCCTTTCGCAATTGCATTAGTTCAGCCACCAGAATGGATTCCACATGACTAAAACACCTGCCAAAAGGCATCATCTTGCAACACGGTCACATTGGGGATCAAGTTTCCAACACATAAATTTTGAGGGACACATTCAGACCATAGCAATGACTTTGCTAAAATCGCTGACCTGATAATTCCTATGGATCCCTTTGTATTAGAGAGCTCTGTGAGGACCATGGCTTTATCTATTTTCACAGTTGTATCCTTAGTACTTAGCACAATACCTGCACATAAAAATTCTTTGAGTGGATCATCAAAGAGACAATAGACTTCGTGTACAGGTATATAGTGGGACACATCATTGAAGTAGTTTTTGGTCGATGATGATTCCTGTGTTCCTTTCCTATCACAAAAAAATTCTGCTTGTTCTTTTAAGAAGTGGCCATTTTTTAAATGTATTTTTTTCTGAAGTTATTGCTGCCATGTTTGCAGAGTTATTACTGAAATTGGCAGTGACTCCAACCATTGCTAAGTCCCAGTTCCATAATCAGAATTTCTAAGGGTGAAGCCCAGGCACGTGTCCTCTTTAAAAGCTGCAGAGAAAATGCTGTTTAACCAAAGTTGAACCACTGCTTATGTTGTGTGCAAAATAATGTCTTGAGTGACCATTTATTAGTATGTGTTATTTAAGCTATTACATATTGTGGAAAGACTAGTGAAATTAGTCTTACCTGTGGCCCAAACTCCCTTGGGGCTGTTGCTATTAATTTATTGCTCCGGGGCCTCTTTTCGTTATGTTTAACATGTGATGTTGGGTAGGTAATCTCTCTCTTCCATATTTTTATGAGTGAAACCAAAATAAAATCAGACACTGGAATGGCAGAGCTACTACACAGGTGGTGTACGCATCCTGTGGCAGCTGTCATTTACTTTTTCTAAATAAATCTTTCTAAATTGGTGCTTGCACTGGGAATGCCTGTCAGGTTGAGTTTATTATGCTAAATAGTGCCCTCTTGGATGAAGCTAATTTAGCTTCCAAAGTCATATGGATTAGCAACTTTCACAAAAAGAACATCTGATCAGATCACGTTTTTGCACTCTTAGGCTTAATTTGGGCTAGCAAACATTTTCTGAGTTCCAACTGGCATATCAAGTGCTGTAGTAAATTTTGAGATAGAAAGATTAATATGATATAGTTCCTGTCCTCGAGTTGCTAACAAGGATAATATATGAGCAAATAGGGAGGGTGTAAGCAGGATGATTGCCCATAATGGAAACTAATTTTAATTTTCTTGTTTTTAATCTGAAGTCGCGATATTTCTAGAACTTTCTTTCAGGTTCAGCCAGATCTTATCCTAACACAGGGTTTGGCATCTGAAGGATAGAGAATACAATAGGTCAGCTGTGTTTTTTAAGGAAGACTGGACATTAGGAGTGTCTGTGACTGGAGGTGGATTGTAGAATTTAAAAAATTAGAAAAACATGTATTTCATTGTGCCTTACAATTGGGAATCAGAGACATAGGAACTAGGGACATCTGTGGGGTGTGCAGAACACAGATTGGAAGTAGGAGATATTTGTTTTAAATAGGCATTAAAATGGTTTACATTGGCTGGGCAAAGTGGCTCACACCTGCAATCCTAGCCCTCTTGGGAAGCCAAAGCAGGAGGATTGCTTGAGCTCAGGAGTTTGAGATCAGCCTGAGTGACAGTGAGACTACCATCTCTACTAAAAATAAAAAAATTTAGTCAAACCTTGAGGCAGACACCAGTAGTTCCAGCTACTTGGGAGACTGAGGCAGTAGGATCACTTGAGTTCAGGAGTTTGCGGTTGCTGTGAGCTAGGTTGATGCCATGGCACTGTAGCCTGGGCAATAAAATGAGACTGTCTAAGGATTAAAAAAAAAAAAAGCCACCTTATAGTGAATTTCTTTTAGTACAAAGCAGGAAATAATTCCTGTTTCCTAGACTTACTAACAAAATGATGAAGTATTCCAACTCAAGTCTAACGTTCAGTTTCCGGAGAAGGATGTGAGGATAAATTGAAGATCTAAAATTTAGCAACTGCTCAGGTGAGCAACTAATATGTACTCTGGGCATGTGCAACAGAATTATAAGAAGCACACATGGAGACTTGCTCTCCTCAACTTGGAAAATCCTACATGACTGGTTGTCATGTGCTTTGAGAAATAGCTTTTGGAGTGCTCTGTCAAGATGTTCTCAGAGTTAACAATGATATGTTGAATGAAATTGTAGGGGTTGACATTTGTTGTGTGCATACTGTGTGGTAGGTGCTGGGCTTATCTCATTCTTAAAATACTCCCTCTTATCATAACTTTACAAAGAAGAAGCCTAAGGTACAAAGATGTTAAGTAAATTGCCCTAATTTGAACAGCCAGAGGAATCAAGCCTGTGGTTACTTGGGACCATTCTGATGACTCTCTGACGTGACGTGACCCTTTGGTAGAAATGAGATTGGATCTCTGGAAGGGATTCACTTTCTACTATTCTGGTCCTCCTTTTTTCTTTCTGTGTGTCTGCTTTGCTTTGTTGTCTCTTTATCTTTGATTTTTCTTGGACCCTTGCCTTAGAATTTTCAAAGTAAACAGCATGGTGTAGTGGTTAAAGTCTGATAAAGATATAAACACCAGGTGACCTTGAGCAGTTCACTGAGGCTGTACTTAAGAGTATTCCCTGTAATTGTCTGATTCTGCCTTAATGTAAAGTGAGGATAGCTATATCAGAAAATTCTTTCCACAATTCCATAATTACAGAGCCTCCCAATTTCCCCTCCAAAATGTGTAATTCTTCTCTAAATTATATATCAGACCTTCTAAGTTTATCTTTCAACATAGTTCTTATGCTTCCCTGATTCTTCCCAAAAAGGGATTGGATAAGCTCATTCATTTGAAAGTGTAAAGATTTGCTGATTAATGTGTAACTTCTCCCAGAGTTTTATGCCTTATTTAGAGGGACAACTTGAGAAGGATTATCAAAGTTTCTTCAGGATGAAATTGCAAATTTTCAAAGAAAAGGCTTGGGCAAGGCAGATGTTTTCAGGCATCATTAGCCTAACTAGTACTCTTTAAATTGTTCTTCACTGGCATTATACCACTGTGTTTCTGAGGATGTCATTCACTTGTCTGGAAAATGTCATTTAATTGAAATATCCAGATAATTTTCATGCTTTCTGCATTAGTCAGGATAGGCTAGGTTATGTTGTAGTAACAAACACTCCCCCAAATGCCAATGTCTTAAAACAACAAAGGTTTATTTCTTGCTTCTGTGTATAACATATCCATCTCAGGGTAGCAAAGAGACTCTACCAATTTCAAGCCCTCTAGAGCTTAAGTCTTTACTATATCAATCATTCCTTCATGCCATGCCAGAGGGAAGAGAGTGCTCCAAAGAATTGCACACTGCCAATTAAATACTCTAATTCATGTGACTAGTTCATTGGACCAGACAGAGAATGATGTTCTCACCTGACCATCGGGGGGTGGGGGGGAGAGCACTATGATGTACTAGAAGGAAAGAGAACTGTATTTATCTAATAGTGCACATGACTGTCATACATCCTAGTAGTTTTCCTGAGTAGGTACAATTCCAGAATATGGAAAAAGCAGACATTTCAATGTTTTTTTTACTAAGGGTTAGGTACTGTTTTACTAATTCTATGTGTATAATATCTGTAATATGTGTAATGTCTGATTTAATTCTTGCAACTTTTTTTTTTTGAGACGGAGTCTTATTTGGTCACCCTTGGTAGAGTGCCGTGGCATCATAGCTGTCAGCAACTTCAAACTTTTGAGCTCAAGGGATCCTCTTGCCTCAACCTCCCAAGTAGCTGGGATTACAGGTGTCCACCACAATGCCCAGCTGTTTTTAGAGATGGGAGTCTCACTTTAGCTCAGACTGGTCTCAAACCTGTGATTTCAGGCAATCCACCACCTCGCCTCCAAGAGTGCTGGGATTACAGGCATGAGCCACCACACCCGGCCCTACAACTCTTTCCTTATTCTCACGTTAAAGGTGAGAAAACTGAGGCATGAAGGATTTGAGTACCTTGTTCAAGATCTCAGTATAACCTGGGATTTAATCCCAGGCAGTCTGGCTGCAGAGTCCTTGCTGTTAATCACAAGTCTTACTATTACAGCTGGGTTATTCATAATTAGTATGATTTCCTTGAGACATGACTCATTAATGGCACATTTTCTAGGGAAATTTTGAGTTTATAGGCATATCAGAGGTGTAAATATAATTATATAATTGTTGCTAGTATTTTTGTTAGTCTACAAAAATAGAAGTGGCCTGATCCTGAGGATAATATTGCAGCAGACATTTTTCTATTTTGGTGTGCTTTGGAATTTCAGTACATGGCTGGTATCCCTATGGCAAGCTCTAATTTAGACTGATTTGTTTGGAAGAGATAAATGATAGCTTATTTATAGAGATCAACATGTAATCTGACTTTAAAACGTTTGCCTAAAAATTAATGAAGGTAGCATGTAGGGCTGTTAACTTTTAATGATAAGAAATGATGAGGCTGCAAACCAAGCTGAGAGGATCTTGCTGTGCTGTGGAAGGTCCCCTGACCAACTCTGCAAGGCTGGCGCACCAGTCAAGGTCAGAGGGGAGGAGCCGCAGGATCTGACCCTGGTTGACTTAAGCAGGAAATGGATTTATTGGCTGGAATCTGCGCAACTGACAGAGGTGCTGGGGATGTTGGAGGACGAGCCCCAGAAAGGAGGCAGAAGGAAGTGAATCCGGGCTCCCAGAAACATGGCCAATGCCATGAGCACCCATCTGGTGAGGCGCTGCTGACAGGCAGGAGCTGCAGCTTGTCCTGCCAGCCTGGATGCTGTTGCCGCACCTGCTGCCATCAGGGCCCCAGAACCAGTTCTCCTCTCCTCCGGCTTCTCTGTGCCCTGGCTTCATGTTCAGTCGTGATGGTGATGGCTTCAGCTGTTTGGCCAGGCCTCCGGCAGAAGCCCCCACTCTAATCACGGTAGAGGCTGGCAACGTGAGGCTCCTTGTATGTTTTATAGCAGGAGGATGATTCTTCCCCTTCTCATGTGAAGAATTGTCCCAATGTAGGAAGGGAGTCCAGATACTGAACAGCCAATAAAAAAGACATTTTTAGAAAAAGACAGATGTTGGCTGTAACTGGTTAGATGCGACTTTCTGCAATCTCGTTGTATATGAGTGATCAGGAAAATGTGTCCTTGTGCCCTTGTCTAGTTTATTGCTTTCTTCATAAAGATTTGCATACAAAAGATTTTATTGTTACAGAAACAAAAAACCCAGTCCCTGCCTCTACAGTTGCTTGGATTCAGTCAGAGAGGAGTAAGAAAATGGTGTAAAAATTCAGAAGATGGAGTGTTCGTAGAAGCAAAGAAAGACTTTAAGGAAAAAGGGCATTTGAGATGAAAATTAGATATGGAGAGATGGGAGAACAAACATTTCAACTGGGGGGAAAGACAAGAAAGGAGAGAGTCTGGTTGTATTTAGGGAACAACAAGCTGTTTAATGGATAATGGGAGAGATAAGGCAAGAAACGTAAATTAGGTCTATCTCATGATGTCCTGAATTGCTGGCTAGGGAGTTTGGGTTTTAGTTTATGGGTATTGGAGAGCTATTGGAGGTTTTTTGAGCAGAGAGACTAATAAAAATTCAGTAATTGAAGAAAATCAGTGTAATAATAATAGAGACTTGAGATCATGAAATCTCAAAGATATGAAGCCCCTAAGATAAGTTGGTGAAATTTATTCTTGAGTAAGTTTTGAGCTAAGATAAGCATTGACAATAAAGTGAAGGAGACAGATGTAAGAAATATTAGATACTGTAGTTAAGAAAATAATGTTTTTTATTTGGCCACCATAATGAGAAATGTTTCCCAGTAAAGCGGTGACCAGAAGTCTCCCTGGAGAGGGAGCGATTAGAAGAACTGGGCCAACTCTTTCTTGAGCCTCAGGACAATATCCCGTCCTGACCTAGCTACAAAACACAACCTTCTTCATTAATTCTTCTGAAATAAGATTGAGACTTTCTTCCCCAAATAGTGACAATAGTTCCCATTCATTATCTGCTTATCATATTCTGCAAGTCTCCTTTCCACAGCCTGGAGAGCCAAGTATCGGTATCACATCAAAAATGAAGAAACTAGGATTAGAGAAGTAATCTGTCTGCCTTTTATGCTGTCTGTCAATGGGCTTTAACAAAAGCAAATAAATAAGTAAAAAGAAAATTAATAAATAAAATTTATTAAGTAACAAGATCCATACATGATGACTTTTGCAATCAGATTTTCCTGCCCTAAATTAACTAAAACCTGCTTCAAAAAATAAAAAAAATAAAAAAAACAAAAACCAGAAACTGCTACAGTGTAGTGTGGCTGCTAAAGCTTGTTAGAACCCGCGTGGTTCTCCTCCTCTGTCTGGTTCAGCCCGTCTGAACCAACCGACTCTCACAATCCTTCACCGTTCCTCTTGCTGAAGTGCAGTCAGTTGGGAGTTAACCGTATTGGCTGTCCCTTGCTGAAGCCAGTACAGTCTCTCAGACACCTTCCCGTCTTGCGAACTGGCCATTTCTCTGGAGACTGATAAACCAAGTGCAGTGAAAGCCTGGGGAAGCTCACCCAAGGGAAGCAGAAGCGGATACGGAAAGGGAGGCTGGAGGGATGGCTGGTTTCGAGGCAGGTGGGACACCTGTGCTGGGAAAGCCTCACTCTGGTTTTCCGTCCAAGGTGGTGCCGATGTTCTGCAGTGCTGGTGGGACTGTGGGTCCCCTCCCTGAGAAGGGCCCACACCTTGCCGTGTTGGTGGGGACCTCCCTTGCTTTCCTTAACAGTTCAAATACAGCAGCACTGCCCGGGGGAATCTGTGGGGGCTGCTCCAGTGCAATGACTGGGATACACTTCGCGGATCTAAAACAAGTTTCATAATTGTTGGCCTGTCTATTTGACAGCCTTTAGGTGCCGAGAAAATAATTATCTGTGTAGCATCTTTCTCTTCCAGGAGGCTCGGGTCCAGTGGCTGCTGACTGTGTCCCTCTACAATGCGATGCTTCTGTAAGTGTCCAGACTTCAGGACTCCGCAGTTTTATTGACCATCTGCCACTTTCACACAACTAGTTTTGCCCTTTCTCTCTGGTTTTTTTTTTTAAAATAATTTTATTGAATCATAATTGTGTACATTGGTGCAATCATAGGGCAGAATGTGCTTCAGATACAATCAGAAATATTTTGATCGTACTGTTACAGATAGCCTTCATGGCATTTTCTTGATCACTATATAAAGACATTGATACTCTACATTTAATAAGTTTCACCAGTACCCTGCTAAGATGCACTGTAGGTGTGATTCTCTCTGGTTTTGATTTTTCCTCTTTACAAAGCTCTTTACTATTCATAAGTCTTTTTTTATTCAATCAATCAACCACCAAATGCTTAATTAAGTTCCTAATATAAACATAAAATTTTAACAACCTGGAAGGGAAGGTAAAATATTATTTTAAGAACTTAATGAAGTAGTAATACTGTTTTAAATGTTTGCTAGTACCAAAGGGTTCCTTTGGTTGGGATATATATTTAGTATTTTTTGAGTTGCTTGTAGTTTTCAAAATTGCTTGTATATAATTTTTTGTTGCCTACTGAATTGGGGAATACAGTTGGTTCACTAAATTCTTCACTTTAATATGCTCTTTATTTTTTTTAATATGCTCTTTACAAGAAAGAAATGACATTGTGATAGTGTAACTTAAAATCTTGATCTCTGACATTTGATGGCAAAAAAATGCATTATTTGAAACAAAAATATTCTTGATATTTTAATATTTCAGTTTTCATCTTCTTACACATTCAAACCCAAAGCAAACCTTGAAAAATCAGGCAGCATTTTTCTGCTAACTTGTCATTCTAATATCATTAGACTCAGACCCTTGTTATTATAAGGGACATTGCTATTTAAAAGTCTGATGATATGCATAATGCAATGATACATTTTTAAACTATTAAGAATAGAGTATGAATGTCGAATGTCTTACCACAACAAATAAGTAAGCGAGGAGATGGTTATGTTGATCAGGTAGATGTAAGCACTCCACATTTTATATCAAATCAGCATACTGTACCTCATAAATGCATTAATGTACACAGTTATGATTTAATAAAGAATTAAAAAAATAAAAAGCTAGTTCTCAAAAAAAAATGAAAGTCTGATAATGTATCAGATAGTTAACCAACTTTGAAAACTTTGAATGGGGGTGGTGGGAGTGTGGGCAGCTGATTGTTAATCTCTTAGTATATAGCTATTGACTGAGAGTCGTAAATTCTAAATGGTCAGAATTATATTATGTAATAATCTTTAGAAACAAAACAACCCTCTACCAGCAGAGCAAAAGTAAATTATCCAGAATCTTTAAGCAATGGAATGTATTAACTGTATTCTGGGAGGTGGCCCTACATATTTGGAATGTGTGATTACTGACAGGTGGAAAGAGACACCGTTTCAAATTGTCCAAACATATGTACAGGCTTCCAGCAAAGCAACACCTTTTCTAACCACTGGATGGTATCTTTGAGGCTTATACCCTGAGCAACAAACCATAGGAAACTAATGGTGTTTTAAATGGAAAACAGCAGTTCATTAGGATTGGTTAATAGGTTCTTGGCAAAATTTCAACTTAATGGGTATGCAAGTGTGTCTGTGTGTGCTCAGCAAGGCCTGTTCCAAGCTTCCTAATGGTGTCACTCGATACTATAAATTTACCTTGACAGCTAGTAAACAGATAAGTGTGTCCTGGGAGCAGGTAGTATGGAGCTGGTAGCAATTTCCAAAAGAGACAAGGCAAATAGAGCTGGGCCCATATTAACACAGTAAACATTTAGTTTTCCTGCTTCTGAAATCTTTAATAGAATGGCAGTAAAATAGCAAAACATGATGCTGAGGCTTGATTTCTTAAAACTCCTTAACTCGTAGACCCTAGTTAGAATTTTAAGATTGGAAATAAGTTATTAAAATACACGCTTGTAGGAGAAAGGGCCAAGTAAGAGTTCAAAGATATTAGCTTTCCCATCCTGTGTTAGATCAATATTTCTGTTGGCTGCAGCTGAGTTGGTAGAAGATTCATTTAACAAGCAGATGACCATCTAATTTAATTCCACCAGCCATGGGAAACTGCAGTAGGAGATGTTTATATTTTGTTGTTTTCTGAGGAAGCTTGACCTTACTAAGCAGATTGCTAACCATTGTTTGCCAGTGTATGAATGAGATGACCGTGTGTGTGAGAAATTGCTTTGGGTGTTCATTCCACAGAGAACACTGTGGCTTTCTGATCTCTCCCAGGCAGTTGGAATAATAGAGCCCACCCTAGAGAATGCTTTTTTCCCAATTTTTATAAAAATGAGATTGGGAGAAGAATCAGAATTTAATGTCAGTGAATGGAAGTAGCTGAAGCTTTTAAAATTCTGGGAACATAGAAAATGGAAGGAAGCTTTATTTACTCTTTCTTTCTTTGCTGGTTTGTTTCTTATTAGCATGTAAAGGCAGTGGGGATAGAAGAAAGCGGGTTTCTGTTAAGTCTTGAGAGTCCAGTAGAACATTTGTGGGTAGTGGAAAGAGCAACAGACCCAGAGTCAGAATCTGGGTCCAAATTCCCGTTTGGCCGTTTAACCATTGTGCTGCCTAGAGAGGTTCACGTAAACCCTGAGGCAGCAAATGGAGCAAATAAGGCTTTCCTCATAGCTCAAGGTCATGCACTTGCCAAGTGTTCTAGTAGTTTTTTAACATATAAAACTCACTCCACAACCAAGACCTCTTATTTATTTATTTATTTACTTACTTATTAATTTTGAGACAGAGTCTCACTATGGCACCCTCGGTAGAGTGCCATGACGTCACAGCTCATAGCAACCGCAAACCTCTTGGGCTTACATGATTTTTCTACTTCCACCTCCCAAGGAGCTGGGACTACAGGTGCTCACCATAATGCCGGCTATTTTTTTTGGTTGTAGTTGTCATTGCTGTTTAGCAGGCTTGGGCTGGTGCCCTAACCACTGAGCTATGGGTGCTTTGTTTTTTTTTGAGAAAGAGTGTCAAGCTGTTGCACTCAGTAGAGTGCCATGGTGTCACAACTCATAGCAACTTCAAACTCTTGGGCTTAAGTGATTCTCTTGGCTCAGCCTCCCAAGTAGCTGGGACTACAGGCAACCACCACAATGCCCAGCTATTTCTTTGTTGTTGTTGTTGTTGTTATTGTACTTGTCATTGTTGTTTTAACTGACCTGGGCTGGGTTTGAACCCACCAGCCTCGGTGTGCGTGGCTGGTGCCCTAGCTGCTGAGCTACAGGTGCCAAGCCACTGCTCTCCATTTTTAGTCTGCAGTCTTCAGTATACCACTCTGTATGGCCACGTGTAGCTGTAGCTGAGCCCCACCTGCAACTGAGAACTTGTGGTATTTGGTTTTTTATTCCTGAGTTGCTTCACTTAGAATAATGTCCTTCAGTTTCTTTCAAGTCACCTCAAAAGACTTTATTTCATTTTTTTATGGTATTGTGTATATATGCCACATTTTATTTGCTCATCTGATGAGAAATCTTGGGATGATTTCCTGTCTTTGCAGTTATGAATTATGCTGCAGTAAGCATATAAGTATAGGTTTTTTTTTTTTTTTGGATATAATGTTTCCTTTTTCTTTGAGTAGATACCCAGTAGTGGGACTGCATTATCAAATGGCAAATCTATCATTTTTTTCAAAATCTCCCATACTCATCTCCATAGTGGCTGCACTAATTGGCATTCCCACTGACAGTGTGTAAGAGTTCCCCTTTCACTACATCTGTGCCAACATCTGCTGTGTTGTTTTTTTTTTTACTTTTTAATAATGGCCATTGTGATTAAAGTAAGATGTTATCTCTCACTGTGGTTTTTTGCACTTCTCTGATGATTAGTGATGATAAGCATTTGTTCACGTGTTTGTTGGCCATTTGAAAAGTACTGGTTAATGGAACTCCAGTGGTGCAATCATTTAGTGTGTGGTACTTATGCGAAAAGAACTTGTTCAAGTCATTTACTCACTTTTTAATGGGGTTGTTTTTTCTTGCTGAGTTTTTAAGTTCTTTGTAGATTCTGGATATTAGTCCTTTGTCAGATACTTTGTGAATATTTTCTCCCATTCTGTAGGTTGTCTTTTAAATATTTATTTTGCTGTGAAGATGCTTTTTAGTTTAATTAAGTCCCATTGTTTATTTTTGTTTTTACTTTATTTGCTTTTGGGATTCTTAATCATAAATTCTTTGCCTTGGCCAATGTCTAGAAGAGTCTTTCCTAGGTTTTCTTCTAGAATCCTCATGGTTTTAGGTTTTATATTTAAGTCTTTAATCTAATTTAAAGTTTTTTTAATACATGTGTACATAGTGGATACAAATTCAATTCTATTACATGTATGTATTGTGTAGTGATGAAGTCAGGAATGTTAGTGTATTCCCCATTATTGTAATTCATCTGGAGTTAATTTTTGAATATGGTGAATGGTAGGGATTCATAAGGGGTTTTATTCTTTTGCACATGGCTGTACAATATTCCCAGTGCCATTATCAAGTAGTATGTCCTTTCCCTAGTGTATGGTTTTGTCTGCTTTGTCAAAGATCACTTGGTTGCGGGTATATACTTTTATTTTTAGGTTTTTTATTCCGCTGCAATGATCAGTCTAGCTTTATACCAGTACCATGCTATAATAGTTATATAACCATTCGGTATAATTTCAAGTCAGGTACTGGATCTGTTTAGGATTGCTTTGGTTATTCTGACTGTTTACTTGTTTCCAAATGGACTTTTGAATTATTTTCTTCTAAATTTGTGAAAAACAAATGCTGTGATGCTAGTATCTTGTAATGGATTGCACTGAATCCATAGATTGCTTTGAGCAGTATGGTCATTTTAACAATATTGATTTTTCCAATCCATGAGCATGGGATGTTTTTCTATTTGTCTATGTCATCTGTAGTACCTTCCATTTGTGTTTTGTAGTTTTCCCCATAGAGATCTTTTACCTCCTTGGTTAAATATATTCCTAGATTTATTTCTTCGAGCTATTTTAAATGCATTCTTGTTTAAAAAAATTTCTGAATGTTATGGGTATACACACATTTTAGTTACATAATTTGCTATTGTATTTTTTAAGTCAGAGTTTTGGGTGTGCCCTTCACCCAGAAAGCGTGCAGTGCACCCAAGTAATGTATTGTTTGGGTGAGAATTTACCCATCCCCTTATTCCTTCCCACCTACTTAAATTTCCTTTCATTTTGCTTCCATATGAGCACGTAGAATTTGATCAACTAGTTCCAGTTTGGTACTGAGTACATGTGGGTTTTTTTTTTCCATTCTTATGATACTTCATTTAGGAGGAATGGTCTTTTATTCCATCCAGGTTGTTACAAAAGATACTACATCCCCATATTCTTAATGGCTGAAGAGTATTCCATGGTATATCTAGTACATATACTATAATTTATTAACCCAGTCATGTATTGATGGACACTTGAGTTGTTTCCACATCTTTGTGATTGTGAATTGTGCTGCTATAAACATTTGAGTGGATGGTTTTTTTTTGTAGAATGTCTCATGCCCACACCTTTGGGTAAAATACTTAGTAGGGAGACTGCATAATCACATGGTAGGTCTACTTTAAGCTCTTTGCAGAATCTCAATACTATTTTTCATAGAGTATGAACTAGTTTACAGTCCCACCAACAGTTTATGAGTGTTCCTTTCTATCCACATCTATGCCAAGATCTGTTGCTTTGGGACTTTGTGATGTGAGCCATTTGCACTGGGGTAAGGTGACATCTCAATGTGGTTTTGATTTGCATTTCCCTAATGATTAGAGACATGAGCATTTTTTCATGTGCTTCTTGGCCATTAGTCTGTCTTCTTTAGAAAAGTTTCTGTTCATGTCACTTGCCTAACTTTTAATGGGATTGTTTGATTTGTTCTTGTTGATTTGCTGGAGTGTGTGTGTGTGTGTTTTTTTTTTTTAGATTCTGGTTATCAGTCCTTTATTAGGTAGGTGGTATGAAATATCTTTTCCCACTTTGTAGGTTATCTATTTGCTTTTTTGATTGTATCCTTAGCTATGTGGAAGATTTTTAACTTGATCAGGTCTCATTTACTTATTTTTGTTGTTGTTGTGATTGCTTTTGGGGTCTTCTTTACAAATTCCCTGCCTAGGCTGATATCTATAAGAGTATTTCCCACATTTTCTCCTAGAATTCTTATAGTTTCAGGTCTTAGGTTTAAGCCTGTTTTCTATCATGAGTTAATTTTTGTGAGTGATGAGAGATGTGGGTCCTGTTTCAGTCTTTTAACAGATAACATGAAAAATAAAACATCATCACTGAATACTATGAAAATCTCTATGTTCATAAATTTGAAAAGTGAAGGAAATGGATACATTCTTAGAATTAAACTACTTCCATAGACTCAACCAGGAGGAAATGTAACTCCTGAACAGACCAATATAAAGCACCAAAAATGAAACAATAATTAGAAATCTTCCAACAGCAAAAAAAAAGTCCCAGCCCTCGTGGTTTTACATGAGAATTCTATTGAAACTTCAAAGAACTCGTACCAATATTGCAGAAATTATTCCACAACATTGAGAAGGAAGGAATCCTCCCCAACTCATTCTACAAAGGAAATTTCACCTTAATACCAAATCCAGGAAAAGACATAAGAAAGAAAGAAAACCACAGAATAATATCTCTAATGAATATACATGCAAAAATTCTTAATAAAATCTTAGCAAACAGAATTCATCTGCACAGCAAAAAAATGATTCTTCATGACAAGTTGGGCTTCATGCCTGAGATGTAAGTTGGTTCAACATACTTAAAATCTATAAAAATAATTCACTACATACATAGAAGTAAACACAGACTATATGATCCTTTCAATACACAAAGAAAAAGCATTTGACAAAATTCCACATTTTTTGATAAAAACACTTGAGAAAATAAGTATGGAGGGGATATACCTCAAAATAATAGAGGTTCTGCTCCACACCCACAGCCAACATCATATTGAATGGAGAACAGTTGAAAGCATTCCTGCTTAAAACAAGAACCCAGCAAGGATGCCCATTATTACTACTATATTTTAACATAGTACTGGAAGTCCTTACCAGAGCAATCAGACAAGAGAAGGTATCAAGGGCACCCATGGGGAAAAGAAGAGATCAAGCTATCTCTCTTTGATGACAATATGATCTTCTACCTAGACAACCCCAAGAATAAACCAAGAGACTCCTGGAATTGATTTATAAATACAACAATTTCTCAGGTTACAAAATCAATGTACACATATCAATATGCCAACAACAGTCAAGCTGAGAATCAAATTAAAAACAATACCTTTCACAGTAGCATCAAAAGAAATGAAATACCTTGAAACATATTTAACAAAGGAGGTGAAGGATCTCTATAGGGAGAATAATGAAACACTGAGAAAAGAAATTGCAGATGATAAAAACAGATGGGAAAACATATCATTCTCATGGATCAGTAGAATCAATATTATTAAAACGTCTATACTACTCAAATCTCCATGATTTACATATTCAATACAATTCCCATTAAAATACCTATGTCATGGGTGGTGCCTGTGGCTCAAAGGAGTAAGGCACTGACCCCATATGCCAGAGGTGGCAGGTTCAAACCCAACCCCAGTCAAAAATGATAAAATACCAATGTCATGTTTGGCAGATCTTGAAAAAACAGTCCTGTGGTGTGTATGCAACCAGAAAAGACACTGAATAGCCAGTGAAATGTTACATAATAAGAACAAAGCTGGAGGCATCACTTTATCAGACTTCAAGCTATACTACTAGGCTATATTAAACAAAACAGTATGCTATCAATACAAAAATAGAGACATAGACCTATGGCTCAGAACAGAGAATCCAGATATAAAACCATCTTCATATCACCATTTGATCCTTGATAAAACAAACAGAAGCATACGCTGGGGAAAAGAATCCCTATCCAATAAATGGTGTTGGGAGAAATGTGATTGAGTCCTTGATTTTGTTCTCACTTTGGTCATGATTGCTATATGGAAATGCTACTGATTTTTATACATTGCTTTTATAACTCAAGGATTTGATGAATTCATTTAGTATATCTAAGAGTCTTTAGGGTTTTCTATGTATGAGATCATATCCTCAGTAAACAGAGATAGTTTGGCTAACTCTTCCAATTTGGATGACCTCTATTTCTTTCTCTTGCCTGATTGCTCTGGCTGAGATTTCCAGGACTATGTTGAGTTGAAGTGGTAAAAGTGGACATCCTTGTCTCCTTCTAGTTCTTAGGGAAAATGCTTTCAATGTTTCCCATTAAGTCTGATGTTGGCTGTGTGGAAAAAGGATTTGATAAAATCCAGCATCCATTTATGATAGAAAACTCTCAATAAACTTGGCATAAAAGGAACATAGGTACAATAATAAAAGCCAAATATGACAAACACTCACCCTCCTGTTTAAAGTACATGCACACACATAGACACACACATCACACACTCTCTTTCACCAAATATTTTTTCAGTAACTTTATTGAATATCTGGGGAGGTTCACAAGTGTGATTACATTATCCAGTCCTAACTAACTGCTTCAATCTCTCTCCTGTCACATGCAGTTTTACTATAGCCCTTGATCCCTAGGGTCAAACAATTATGTTTGTGAACTCATCCTAGAAAAAGTATTACACAGCTCATTGGTGAATATCACTGCTGTCACCCCTTGGCCATCTGGTGACTGTAGTGATATTCAGAAACAAGGTACATAGCACTTTTTCTAGGATGAGTTCACAAACTTAATTGTCAGGCCTTATATGTTCTACCCCTCAAATGGTTCACCAAATACTTTTTTATATAAGAAAATAGCTATTCTTCTTAAGAGAATTTCTGATGAATAAAGTTTTTACCTTCTTGTCATAGCTTTTATGGATTGTAGACAAAAATCTGTGTAGTATAACTAATGCTTTTTTCCACCTGTGTGTCTCTCTTTCCTCTATTATGTTGTGATCCCCCAATGAGCTAACAACATATATAAAATGAATAGCCAGCAGCTCTTCAAGAGCTATATGCAAAATGGCAATCTTAATGAAAGAAGAGGAAAGCCTTAGTAAATTTCCCAGACCACTAGGGCACCATTGAAGACAATTCTGAAACTGTCTCTATGCATTCAGCAAAATAAGCCACAGCATACCACAGTGCAGGGAGTCTCTGGCAGTGCCTTCCTGTTGAAAGAAAAATTAAAATGAGAAGATTAACCTGGCTATCATCCATTTGTGTTTTTGCCTATATGGCTTATGGTCGGCATTAAGTTGGTAACTAGTCAATATCCTTCTCTAGACAGAAAAATGAGCAACTCCTTTTCTTCCCCCTCAAGTTTTCAGTCCTCAGGCCAAGGTGAATATCTTAAAGATATTGGTGGCTTCATTTATTACCTGTAGAGTTACTAGTTCTAGATCATAGATGTCACATTCTATCTATGCTAATTAAAATGATACAAAAGATTCTTAAGGCATAGGTATATTTTTATACATGCTCATGGTATATGGTTTTTACTTTTCAAGCTATTTCATGTAAGTAATTGGTGTGTTTTGAGAGGGCAATATTTGAAGTGGACCGTATTGTACTATGTTTGAAAATGTTGCTGAGGAATAAAACATAACAATCTCTCCCTCTGAAACAGTTAAGTTATATTAAATCTAAGGTCTAAAAGACCTCTAAGAAAAGAGGTCTTTTCTTAGATTTACAAATGCTTTCTATTTTCATTTTTTGTCAAACCTATATTCTATACGTTAGAACAGATAATAGGTATCTTTTCTTTTTTGTTTTGTAGAGACAGAGGCTCACTTTATCGCCCTGGGTAGAGTGCCGTGGCGTCACACAGCTCACAGCAACCTCCAGCTTTTGGGCTTAAGCGATTCTCTTGCCTCAGCCTCCCGAGTAGCTGGGACTACAAGCGCCCGCCACAGCGCCTGGCTATTTTTTTGTTTTGCAGTTCGGCCGAGGGCGGGCTTGAACCCGCCACCTTCGGTATATGGGGCCGGCGCCCTACTCGCTGAGCCACAGGAGCCGCCCGATAATAGCTATCTTTTCAATAGCCGTTATCAAGTAAGATTTACCACATGAAAGTGTCAGGAAAGAAACTTCGAAGAGAGAGTTACTTCAACTATGGGACATAAATTTTTTCGCAGGTCAGAGAATGATAGTTAAAAGGAAGGCACAAGAATAGAGATTTTAATCGTTAGCATG
>CAUYON010168844.1:0-12292 GCA_963573935.1 Arctocebus calabarensis
TGTGGCGGGCGCCTGTAGTCCCGGCTACTTGGGAGGCTGAGTCAGGAGACTCGCTTGAGCCCAGGAATTGGAGGTTGATGTGAGCTGTGATGCCACAGCACTCTATCCAGGGTGACAGCTTGAGGCTCTGTCTCAAAAAAAAAAAAAAGTACCATGGCATCACAGCTCACAGCAACCCCCAATTCCTGGGCTCAAGCAAGTCTCCTGCCTCCACCTTACAAGTAGCTGGGACTACAGATGCCCACCACAATGCCCGGCCATTTTTTTTTTGGTTGTAGCTATCATTGTTGTTTGATGGGCCCAGGCTGGATTCGAACCCGCCAGCTCAGGTGTATGTGGCTGGCGTCCTAGCCCGTCGAGCCACAGGCACCAAGCCTATTCACTAAGTATTTTTAAGCACTGCTATTGTCTGTATGTTTGTGTCCCCCCAAAATTTATATGTTGAAACCTAATCCCCAGTGTGATGGTATTAAGAGGAGGAGCCTTTAGGAAGTAATTACGTCATGAGGGTAGAGTTTACATGAATGGGATTAGAGCCTCTCTAAAAGAGGCCCAAGGGAGCTTGTTTGCTCCTTCTACTATATGAGGACACGGCTAGAAGGCAGCATCTATGGGGAACAGGCTCTCACCAGACACCAAATCTGCTGGGATCTTGATCTTGGACTTCCTAGTCTCTCGAATTGTAATAAATAAGTTTGTTGTTTATAAACTACCCAGACTATATGATTTTGTTATAGCAACGCAAATGGACTAAGACAAGTATGTAGAATTGTCTGAACACTGAAGTAAATACTATTGAAAGGATAAAAAGATTAAATGTATGTAATCAGGTATAGATAACCTAGAGAAGTTTATGTAAGTGATTATCCATCACTGATTAAAAGAATATGGACAATTGAGCTATCATTTTCTTGCTAGAGAGATTTTTCAAATCTTCAGATGGATGAGGTGGTATGGCTTAAGCATCTCTAATCTGAAAGTCCAAAATCCAAAATGATGCAAAATCTGAAACTTTCGAAAGCCAACATAACATCACAATTGAAATATTCCACACTCCTCCTTATGTAATAGTCAAAATGCAGTCAAAACTTTTACATACAAAATTATTTTTAAAAAAAATTTTTTTTTTTTTTGCAGTTTTTGGCCGGGGCTGGGTTTGAATATTGCATAAAATCACCTTCAGGCTATGTATGGAAGGCGGATATAAAACATAAATGAATTCCATGTTTAAATTGGGTCCTATTGCCAAGATATCTCATTATGTAAATGCAAATTTTCCAAATTCTGAAAAAGTCCAAAACACTTCTTGTCCCAAGTATTTCAGATAAGGAATAAATACTCAACCTATATTTGAAGTAGGCCTTTAAGGATGGGTGTGATTTTGATGACCACAGATAAAGAGTATTAGAGGACTTTAGGATGAATGAAATCATTATTTCTCAATTATCTTTTCCCCCCTCAACAGGAGCTGTGTTTGATGAAAGTACTAGAAAAATATTAGTTGTACAAGATCGAAATAAGGTAAGTTTCTCTGCTTTATAAATTGCTTTCCAAATGTTCGCTTCTTTATAGACAAAAATAAAATATAGAAATTTTGATATGTCCAAGGAATTACAGAATGATATTTTTTAAGTTTTTTCTAAGCAGTTATGGATCACTTAGACATTGATTTAAACCAAAAAGTACTCATTTGGGCCTTGAAAATGTCAAGGTAACTTTCCATGTTGCTCACTATCTTTTTATCACTACAAGAAAATTATAAATGGTTTATTTAATTGGAAAGATAGCTCTATTTAACACATTATCAAGATAGTCTTCCATTTATTTAGTATTTATTGAGTTCCTTCTCTGTGTTAGGTGCTGAGAGTACAAAGATTAATAAGACAATATCCTTGATGCTTTGCATCTCACAATTTACTTGGAAAAGCAATCATATGATAAATGGAACAATTACCATTGTCTTAAGAACCCCCTGAAGAGGGCCGGGCACCATGGCTCATACCTGTATTCCTAGCACTCTGGGAGGCTGAGGCGGGTGGATTGCCTGAGCTCACAGGTTTGAGACCAGCCTAAGCCAGAGCGAGACCCCCCCCCATCTCTAAAAATAGGCAGGCCTTGTGGCAGGTATCTGTAGACCCAGCTACTTGGGAGGCTGAGGCAAGAAAATTGCTTGAACCCAAGAGTTTAAGGTGGCTGTGATCTATAACACCTACATACGTCCACTCTACTGGGGGCAACAAAGTGAAACCCAAGCCAAAAAAAACCCTGAAGACTTCTCAGAGGAGGTGACATTGACAAAGAACGAGGCATAGTGGCTATGTCCTGAGTTTTAATTTTTCCAGAACCTGTATTTATGTACAATGTGAATATCAGTCTATGTTTTTCTCTCTCTTCTGTTCCTTCTATCTTTTAGCTCTATTTCAGTCCATTCCATTGTATGGTAAATTTCATTAAATTCCGTCGTATGGTAAATATCAGTATATTAATACAAAGATAAATGCAACAAATGAACTCAGTCTCACATGTTACTGCAAATTCTTATTTTTTGCTGGGCTCTGTTGTGCATTTATGATTTCCTACGTTGTTAGTATACTTAGAATCTGGTTACATATTTCTTTTCAAGGAGACCTAATAGCTCTCTGAAAGGTAATGAAGCTGTGTGCTGTGAGTCAACAACAAGGTGCTTCGATTGCACATATTAAGGCATAGAACTGATAATGGTGTTTTACAAAGCCACGTGACTGAAAATGATGTTTACGTATATAGGTTTTTAAAAAACTTTTTGTAGTTTTATAGCTCAGTAGCTTTGGTCTCTTGTATTCAATAAGGAAAAGTACATTAATAAAACAAGATTATTGAGTAACTCCTGTGGCTCAATGAGTAGGGCGCTAGCCCCATGTACCAGGGGTGGTGGTTTGTACCCAGCCCCAGCCAAACTGCAACAAAAAGTAGCCAGATGTTGTGACAGGCACCTATAGTCCCAACTAACTAGGGAGGCTGAGATAAGAGAATCGCCTAAGCCCAGGAGCTGGAGGTTGCTGCGAGCTGTGACGCCACGACACTCTACCCAGGGCAAAAAAGTGAGACTCTGTCTCTAAAAAAAAATAAAATGAAGATCATTAATACTCACTAAGCATTGGGGCGGTGCCTGTGGCTCATCGAGTAGGGCACTGGCCCCATATGCTAGAGGTGGTGGGTTCAAACCTGGCCCTGGCCAAAAAAAGCTGCAAAAAAAAAAAAAAAATACTCACTAAGCAAGAAGGTAGGGGAGAATGTAAATAGAGATCCAGCCAGAGAGACTAGCTAGGTGATTGCTACAGTAATTAAAATGAGAAGTACAGAAGGTCTTTTCTAAGGTCATAATATCAGAAAAGGAAAGAAGAGAGAAATTCCTCTAGGAATTGGTGATGGTAGTTAAGTTTGTCAGTTAATCCAAAGAATGAGTTTAAAATCGTTTGGTATTTTGAGCTGGGATTAGGGGCAGGAATAAAGGTATCACTAGCAAATGCAGCAGTGCTGCCAGGGAGAAATGATTCATTCAAGGGCATATGAGGCTGAGTTGAAAGAGATATTGGTGTGAGGGTACCCAGACATTTCTTATTCCTCCTGATGAATTTTTGAGTACCAGAAAAGCTGCTATCGATTGGTTCTAGGTTCCGGATAGTACTAAAAAGAGGTGCAAGATGAAGCATTTTAGTTATTGAATTTCTTTTTATAGGTTCTTCCATCATGGCCCATAATACTTAAAAGGTATAGACAGTGGCCTTTATTCGCAGAGCGGATACAAGGAAGATACTGATATATTGAGTCTGGGGATATACCATGTAGCCCCATTGGGCTCTCTAAGTAGCTTAGCAGAGGACTTTCCATGACTCTGATACCGCTGCAATTCCCTGAAGAGTCATGCACAGATACAGTGGAACCTCCATAGTTGACCACCTCCTTACATTGACCATCTCCTTTAAGTTGACCTAATGTTCATAGACCAGACATGTACCACATGTACTCAATGGAAGTTTCTTATGTTGACCACCTGCACATGTTGTCCAGTTTGTTACAATCCCTTGGGTCATCAGCTTAGTTCTACTGCATAGCATGATGATATCTCAGGACAACTGAGTATATAACAAACATCACACCAAAGAAAGAACTGAGCACCATCTTCTAAAAACAGATGAAAGATTAGTTTTAAGCATCATCTGGTAAAAATAGTTGACAATGAGGGATGAAGTTGTTGAAAGGGGAAGGGGTAACACATACTAGTTCTCTTCCATAAGCTAGAGATTAGAAGAATTCAGACATAAAATCTATTATAATAGTTAAATCATAATAATCTCTATCCCTTACATGTCTAGATTTGAATCAGTTTAACATTTTTTGGAATAAATTATTTGCAAGTGAGGATGAAACACCCAGAGTGGTTTCTTGTCAGGTGCAATTCATGAAATGTGAGTAGTAAGTGTCTTTTAATAGGAAAGTTTGAACTTAGTTGTTTTAGAACATGTTAAACTTAAGTTATACCCCAAATGCTGCACTTAGTAACTAAACTTACCATTTTATAGCACATAGGAAGACATGGGTTCTCTTCTTCCCAGTATCTAAATTATCTCCTGGAAGGAAATTGAATATTTAATTGTAAACATACTCCATTTCAATGTAGTTAAATAGAAAGAGAACTATATCTCAAATTTTTTTTTTTTTTAAGAGACAGAGTCTCACTTAGTTGCCCTTGGTAGAGTGCTGTGACGTCACAACTCACAGCAACCTCCAGATTTTGGGCTTAAGCGATTCTCTTGCCTCAGCCTCCTAAGTAGCTGGGACTACAGGCGCCAGCCACAGTGCCTGGCTATTTTTTTTTTTTTGGTGGGGGGGCAATTTGGCCGGGGCGGGGTTTGAACCTGCCACCCTCACTATATGGGGCTGGCATCCTACTCACTGAGCCACAGGTGCCGCCCAAGATTCTTTTTTTTTTTTTGAGACAGAATCTCACTTTGTTGCCCTTGGTAGAATGCCATGGCATAGCTCACACAACCTCAAACTCTTAGGCTCAAGTGATTCTCGTAGTCTATAGCGCCCACTACCATACCCGGCTATTTTTAGAGAAAAGTCTTGCTCTTCTTGTCTGGTCTCAAACCCATGAGCTCTGGTGATCCGGCCACCTTGGCCTCCCAGAGTGCTGGGATTACAGGTGTGAGCCACCGTGCCTGGCCTTCTGATTCTTTAGTGTTCTAAATTTTTTTGTTTGTATATATAGGAGATACATGTATATATGTGTGTGTGTACACCAGCACACCCAAGCCAAAATAAGTAAATGAGGCAAAGATCTCAGCCTATGGAGGTGTACTTAGCTAAAATTAAGGAAAAGTACAAACTACAGACAAATTCGGCTGTTTTTCCAAAGGAGAATTTAGAGTTTCCATATAAATAAGTTTCCATATTTAAAAGAGTAGGGCATAGAAAACCAAGGGGGGGGGCAGAGAGGAGTGGGCATAGTGAGATAAATCTACATTATATATAAAATAAAGGGAATATTAGAAGAGAAAAAGGGAGTAAAAGAAGTATCAGTTATATACTTGTCCCTGGGTAGGTGGAAGGATGAATGATAGGTCTCTTCTCTTTTCTCCTTCTGAGAACATAAACTCGTAATTCATTATAAGTATGGAATCAAGCAGACTTTAGTTTTAAGGCCTATAGCCCTAAAATTGCAATTTGCGTATCCTTGTTTATGGGAGGCCAGAAAGGAACTTCCTTGTGAACGATTTTTGAGAGTAGTCCTTCACAGATGCCTGAGGCCTTTACCTTTCTTTTGCATATGCAGATTATGTGTGTGTTGGGGTGGGGGGGTAGTTCTGAGATTTTTTTATTTTCTTTAACATATATATATATAATATGTATCCGTGTATATATATCTGTGTGTGTATACTTGACAGTTGAAAGCCAAATTATTGTCATTATCTGCCACTTGACCAGCCAAGCAATACTCATTTGCAGCCCAGATGTTCGGAGCTTAGATTTCTAGAAAAATCCTCATATTTCCATCTCTAATAACTTTGAGCTCTTACTCCTTTTAAACTGTCCATATGTGTGTGTGTGTGTGTGTATACACATATGTATATATGCACCTTCATGTATAGAGAGAGAGAAAGTGAGTGTATAAAAATATATATATTGCATATACAGGTATATATATCATCTGTTTACTGCACATTTTTACTTGAAGTTGCAAGTATATCATATGAAGTAGCTAAATTTTTTTCTTTTTTTGAGACAGTCTCAAACTGTTGCCCAGGTTAGAGTGTCATGCCCTCAGCCTACCTCATAGTGACCTTAAACTCTTGGGTTCAAGGGTTCCTCCTGCCTCAGCCTCCTAAGTAGCTGAAACTACAGCTGCCCAACAGAAGTAGCTAATTTAATCTTCACAGTACAATAATCCATGAGAATTTTTATCCCTGTTTTAAAGATGAAAAAACTAAGGCCCAGAGAAGCTGAGTAACTTGTACAAAATAACATAGATAATGTAGTGGAACCAAGATTCTAATCCAGCCAACTGACTTCAAAGTCTTTGATCCTCAAAAAATAGATTTAATCTTTCGTGGGCTCAAGTGACATAAATTATAGAGTTGACACTGAATCAGGAAACTTGGGTTCCTAAGGTTTAGCCATGCTGCCAGCTAGCTTCCTGACTCTGATTTTGGACAAATATCCTGGTCTCTGGGGACCTAAGTTTCCTTATTTATTAATATAAAATGTAGGATTTGATGCAGTGATCAAACAAAATTCTGCAATAGTATAATTCTGTCTATCTAATGTATGCATAGCATAGATACTTACATAGTCTTCTAAGCCACTTTGGTATTTTGGAAAGAAATCTCTGAAGATTTTTAAAATAGCACACTGTGTTTCAGAAATGACTTTGTTGAATAAAATTCCATTAAGGACTTTAACAGAGACTGAAAGACTGCCAGAGAACATGATAGCTCCACTCCAAGAAGTCTTTCAGGGTTGGTTAATCTACCAAATAAGAATCCATTTATGTAATTATTTGTGTATTAAAACATTGAAATTCATAGAAATGAAAGCATTATCTAATAATATTAAAAACTGGGTTGCCATCTAAAAAGAAGGAGCTTCCCTGGCAGCTATGGCTGAACTGTCTTACTCCAAACCTAGCCAGCTTTATGGTTTGGGGGCACATTTTTTTTTTCCCCTATAAAACCTGTCAGAACAAATGACTTCTTCAGCTTGCAGAAATCAAACTCCCAGGGCAATCTGTACTACAGTAATTGAAAAGGAACGAATTGAGTTGAACCACATTTTTAAAATAAGGCAATAGTCAAAACTATGTTTAATAAATTTACCTGTACGCTAGTATAAAAAACTAAAACTTTTATAATTCTCTATTAACCATGATTGTATTCAAAGCTTCTCTAGTTTTGTTCATCTTCGTTTCAAAGAAATGATTGCTAGTATTTTCTGAATTGTTAATGTTTCCCCAGGTAGTCAGGGAACAAAGGGAGATAGATCTAAGACCTAATAACTAACTAAACAAGGATCATCCCATTCCCATTGTGGGGGAAAACTCAACCAGTGCACGGTGGCATTGTTTTAGCCATTCCTTGGAATAACTGTACCGTTTACTTACAAAGATTTAAGTGGAGAGTTTTCCTTTTTTCCACCATGAATTTCTTTTACATAGCCATTTTAGTCAATTGAACTTTAGGCTGGGGGACCTTTTGAGTAATTAACCCTGGAAAGCTTCCTGAATGTCTTATTTAGTTGGTGGCTTTTAGAACTTATAGCCATATGTGAAGAGAATTAAAAACTTTCCTTAAAAACTTTACTCTGGTAGTACACAGGAGGCTTTGCTATGGCCTCCAGCCTCCTTAAAAATCATAACCAAACATTTATCAACCCTTAACCGTTCACCAAGTAACTTGTTCCTTTGTTACAACACACATTCCTGATCCTGGTTGATGAAATTTTCAGGGTAAAAAATTATTTTCATTCAAGTATGTTTTACTGTGTCAGTAGAAATAAATCAGATAATCAAATGATAATAATGGTGATAACATAAAATACTTTTGTGAAAATTTTCTCATTTAATAATCATATTTATTATATCTCTATTCTTTTAGAAGAACTGAGATTTAGTGAGGTTATTATAACTTAAGTACCATGACACAACTGGCAATTGCCAGAATCAGAATTCAAGCTTGTAATCGTTTATTTTATTTATTTTTTTTAGTAGAGACGGGGTTTTGCTCTTGCTCAGGCTGGTCTCCAACTCATGAGCTCAAACAGTCCACTGGCCTTGACCTACCAGAGTACTAGGATTAGGGGCATGAGCTACCACGCCTGGCCCTGTAATCTTTTCTTTAAACCAGAGCAAATGAAAACAGAAAATGAATTAAAACTTGGTTCTAAAGGAATAAGCGATTTTATGGCAATGCCTGTATATATATTTCATTGAATACAAAACAATTCACTTGAATGTTTTTATTTTCTTTTTAAGGGCAGTAGTTTGGGTTTTTTGTGGTGGTTGTTGTTTGATTGGTTTTATTGTTTGTTTTTAATAAGTAGTAGAGGGCGGTGCCTGTGGCTCAAAGTGCCAGCCCCATATGCTGGAGGAGGGAAGTTCAAACCCAGCCCCAGCCAAAAAGTGCAAATAAATAAATAAATAAATAGTAGAGATGCCACTATTCCTGTGGTTAACAATTTCCTTAGTTCAGGTACCAGCAATGATACTAAGCAGTATACAGTTGGTACCCTAACAAAGAGGTAGAATAAAAGAGTAGGAAGAAAAAATATTATGGAGAAAAGAGAGATGATTATGTGAAGGAGATACAAAGTTATCAGTTTTTCTCAAAACCTAGGATGATGTCTATTTTTAGAATGTTTTAGAAGAACCAAATAAAGACTCAAGGCTATATGTCAGAAATAAAAAAGGTTTTATTAACAATCTTTTTATTTTTGGCTCCATGAGGTGGCTGAACTTTTCAGGAGTATTCATGATTCAGCAACTGGTCCTTTAAAAGTTACTTTTTTTCCTTTACTCCAAGTTGTTTGGATTCTGAATAAGAGTCACTAAATGTAATAAGAGATTAATTTATAAATCAGAATGCAACCTTATTTATTCACTTTATTTATCTCCCCCATAGGGGTAGAGGATCCAGGCGTTCCATTATTAGAAATAAATTGTAGAAATACTTCCAAACGTGGTATTTGCTGCCTCTAAAATATAAAGAAGTACTCTAAGTACTGTGAATGGGAGGTGATTGCAAAGTGCAAAAACTTGCCCCTTACCTTAGAGAGCCACAGGCTATTATATTTCTAAAAACTTCATAGGAGCATCTCTTATTCTTTAGCATGTAAATATCTTACTAGAACATCTAAAATACTTGACTTCCTGCTTTCCAGGTCCCATCAGCTGCTAGCTTCAATAGCATTGGGATCTCACTGACCCAGGAGGCTGAGGTGGGAGGGGCACTTGAGGCCAGGGGTATGAGACTAGCCAGGGGCAACATAGCCAGACCCCATCTCTTAAAAAAAATAAAATTAGGCTTGGCACCCGTAGCACAATGGTTATGGCGCCAGCCACATACACCAAGGGTGGCAGGTTCGAACCTGGCCTGAACCAACTGAACAAAAAAACAGCGAGGTGTTGTGGCAGGCACCTGTAGTCCCATCTACTTGGGAGGCTGAGGCAAGAGAGTCACTTAAGCCCAAGAGTTGGAGGTTGCTGTGAGCTATGACACTGCAGCACTCTACCCAGAGCAACATAGTGAGACTTGGTCTCAAAAACAAATAAAAAAGTAAATAAATAAAATTAGCCAGACGTGATGTCATGTGCCTATAGTCCCAGCCACTCAGGAGGCTGAGAAAAGGTGATCACTTGAGCCCAGGATTTGAGGTTACAGTGAGCCATGCTGACAACACTGCAGCCACTGTACTCCAGCCTAGGTAACAGAGCAAAACCCTGGATCCTTCTTCTGTGACTAAATTTTTAAAAGACCTTAAAGATCAACAAGCCTTGGAAAGGGCTTTCTTTCTATCTGCATAAAGCCAGACCCATCAAAAAGAGCAATTGCCAGCTCGGCACCTGTGGCTCAAGCAGCTAAGGTACCAGCCACGTACACCTGAGCTGGTGGGTTCGAATCCAGCCCGGGCCGCCAAACAACAATGACGGCTGCAACCAAAAAATAGCTGGACATTGTGGCGGGCGCCTGTAGTCCCCAGCTACTGGGGAGGCAGAGGCAAGAGAATCTCTTGAGCCCAGGAGTTGGAGGTTGCTGTGAGCTGTGATGCTACAGCACTCTACACAGGGTGACAGCTTGAGGCTCTGTCTCAAAAAAAAAGAAAAAAGAACAACTGCCTTTCCTTTTCCTCCCTATTATTTCAATATATTTCAGGAAAGAAAACCAAGAATTCAACCAGACCTGGCCCACATCATTTTAAAGATAATACCTGTCTCAGGTTTATTTCCAAAGAAAATTATTTCCAAGTCAATCTGTACTACCTCTTCCATTCATTCTTTCAAGTTTATCTATTCATCTTCTCTAGTAACCATTTATTACCCCTAAATAGAATTGCTAGTATTCCTTACCTACCCCTTTCCTCTAAAATTAGAGTATATAAACTTCTGTCCCCCCACCCCCCGGGACACTGGGTAATCACTCTGATTCTCCTTCTGTACACTGTAAATAAACTTGTAATTATTAATCTGCTTTATTGTGAGTTGATCTTTCAGTGAATCTTGCAAAGGGGAAGTCTTCCCTCTCCCCACAATCATAAGTACTAACATTCTTACATAGTTACGTATGCAGTGGAATGAAGTACAGATGGGAAGGGAAGTACGGAGTCTAATAGTAGCCATAACACTTTGACAGCAGAGGGCATAATAATGATTATGTAGCTTTAGAGATGGCTGGTGAAGGAGCTAAGTAATTTTTACCCTAAAATATGACCCCCTAGTATAAAGAATATTTTGAATTGAAGGTCATTCAAGGTTAAGAAACACTGCAGGTGGCCCTCCTATCTGCATAAACTGGACTGGCCTGATCAGAGGGCCAAAGGGGCAATTGATTCCCCTTCCCCTTTCCTGTTATCTCAAAATATGTCAGGAATAAAGGTCTGGAATGCTGGGGGACCTGGCCTAAATCATTTCAGTCATAAATATTTGTTTCCTAAGGGCCTTTAATACGAGTCAATCTATTTCTCCCTCATCCATTCTTCCTTCCTAGCAAGTGTTTATGCCATATATTCCTTAATTTCCCCCCTCTCCTCTAATAGGCCTATATGAAGTTATCTGAACTCCTTTGGAAAACTGGGTTATTGCTCAGTGATTTCTTCCTATGGGCACAGTAAATAAATCCTTCCTCTTGTTGATCTGCCTTAAATGTGAGTTGATCTTTCAACAAAAGCACAAGTTTCCCCTCACCCCTGCACTGGCTTTCCTTAACTATTTTGAAAGCCTTGAGAAAATAAAAATGACAAGCTCAGGTTAGCCTATCAATTCCAGGCACAATATGAAAACCCTAACACCTCCACAGTAACATTTAAGGAGATCCCCTATTCTTTAGCCACAAAAAGGCAATACTGAAAATCAGGCCTAGATCCAACTATAAAGATACCACAGCTGCAAAAGAGACTGCACAGAGTCTGACAAGTGTCATATGTCAGAGCCAGTCCCCTAACAAGAAAAGAGTAGGACCCTGCAACCTTGAGTGTACCTACCTGAGGATTTTGAATCTCAATTCCACAGAACCCTCTGAGCCAGCAGAAACAGTACCCTTCTTCTGTCTAGAGAAAACAAACTCCCCTTGTCTGGATACTGTGCAAAATTTAGGGTATTTAGCATTAGGACAGTATGTTTAAAGTCAGCACTAGTCAGGATAATATTCAGGATGGTCACCAGACCTGGTAACCTCATACTGTAGGAGTGTTCACTTACTAGGTAGGAGACAATTAATTGGTTGGCTTATGTAGGGGTGAGGGGAAACTTTGCCTTCACCCTGAAAGTTAGCTGGAAGATCAGCTCACAATAAGTAGATTAATAAAAGAAAGAAGTCTTTTTACTGTGCACAGGGGGAAAATCACAGAGTGATTACCTAATATCCCAGAGCGATCCATCAGTCTCCATACCCTCATTTTGTTTTGTTGTTGTTGTTGTTGTAGAGACAGAGTCTCACTTGATCATCCTCGGTACAGTGCAGTGGCGTCACACAGCTCACAGCAACCTCCTTATTTGTTTCTTTTTGTTTCCCTTTTTCCTCTGCCCTTTTACATTCAGTTT
>CAUYON010168846.1:0-33496 GCA_963573935.1 Arctocebus calabarensis
AGGCTAGTATTAAAATAAATTTTTACTAATGGTAGAAGGTGGTGGCTGAGAAGTACTCTGGGTAGCAGGAGGAAGCCAACTTGGAATAAAATTTTGCTGAGAATAATCTAAAAAGTGAGTAATCTACATAGTTGAGAATTCATAGCAGCATAATCATAATTGTATATTAATGTTATACTAATGTTTTAGGAGAGGTCCTATTCAGATCCAGGGAGAGAATGTTAAGCGTTTCTAATTCCTCTTTAAATGTTTTTCTTATGTGAGAAGAATTATAGCTGTAAGTTTATGTTGGTCACTCAGTTTTTATGGTTATTTTATAGCAAGAAGGACTAACTATAGAGAATCAGAAACAAAGGGAGGATCTACCCAAATATCAGACAACTAAAAAACCATATGGGCTCTCATATCATTTGCTTTTTCCTTTCCCATTACAACGTGTAACTTAGGTTCTGTTACTTCATTTACAGAGCCTTAAGTCAATGATGTCAGTTGTGGGTAGTAAGATCTCTGGCTCTACTTTTAGGAATACTGTATCATTGGTGAGGTTTTTATTGTTTTTGTTTTTATTTTGAGACAGAGTCTATGACACCTTGGTAGAGTTTTGTGGTGTCATAGCTCACAGCAACCTCCAACTTTTGGGCTTAAGCGATTCTTTTGCCTCAGCCTCCCAAGTAACTGGGACTACAGGTGCCCGCCACAATCACAGGCTGTTTTTTGTTGTGGTTGTCATTGTTTAGCTGTCCTGGGCCAGATTCAAACCCACCAGGCTGGCTGGCGCTGTAACCACTCTGCTAGGGGCGCTGAGCCAGTGGTGGGCCTTTTAATTAAAGGAGACTTTAGAACAATTTTGTTTTTTGCAGTTTTTGGCCAGGGCTAGGTTTGAACCTGTCACCTCCGCATATGGGGCCGGTTCCCTACTCCTTTGAGCCACAGGTGCCGCCCAACTTTAGAGCAATTTTAATTTGGCAAGGCTTCTCTAGATTATCTAGTCCAATCCCATTATTTCTCAGGTGTTATAGTTTGTCAGACATGATAGCTTTTCGAAAGCTGCCACTAGAAGCAGTTCCTTGATTCCCTGTCTTGTGCTCTCCCATACATAATGTGTTGTAAGCTTTTTGTTCCTTGTCTAATATTTTAGTTATGCTAATCCTTTCTGAGGAAGATTTTCTTTTTTTATTTTTATTTATTTTAATTTTATTTATTTATTTTTTTTGTAGAGACAGAGTCTCACTTTATTGCCCTTAGTATAGTGCCATGGCATCACACAGCTCACAGCAACCTCCAACTCTTGGGTTTAAGCGATTCTCTTGCCTCAGCCTCCTGAGTAGCTAGGACTACAGGCGCCTGCCACAACTCCCGGCTATTTTTCTGTTTTGTAGTTTAGCCAAGGCCGGGTTTGAACCCATCACCTTCGGTATATGGGGCCGGCGCCCTACTCGATGAGCCACAGGTGCCGCCCTTTATTTATTTTTTTTGAGACAGGTCTCAAGCTGTTGCCCTTGGTAGAGTACTGTGGCCTCATACCTCACAGCAACCTCAAATGCCTGGGCTCAAGCAGTTCTCTTGCCTCAGCCTCCCAAGTAGCTGGGACTATAGGTGCCCATCACATTACCTGTCTATTTTGTTGTTGTCGTTTTCATTGGCCCAGGCTGGGTTCAAACATGCCAGCCTTGGTGTATGTGGCTGGCACCCTACCCATTGAGGTAGCATTGCCACCCAAGGGAGGTTTTCTTTATTTCCAGAAGTTTATTTTAGTACTTTTATACTTACCTGAGTTTTCCTTTGGTATATGACAGCCTTACCTAGGATTTAGAAATTAGTGATGATTTAGAAATTAGTGATTCCTGAGTTTTTGGAATCTAGTAAAATATCCCAGATAGGATTGATACTACATAGATTGACTGAATTAAGACATTAAAGAATTATAGACTTTTGGAGTTAGAAGAATAAATAGTTGGATTAAACCACTCATTTTATTTATTTAATTAATTTATTTATTTTTTGCAGTTTTTGGCCGGGGCTGGGTTTGAACCCGCGACCTCAGGCATACGGCACCAGCGCACTACTCCTTTGAGCCATAGGTGCCGCCCAAACCACTCATTTTATAGATGAGAAAACAAGCTAAGAGAAATTGACAAGTTTACAACTTATAGTTGTCCTTAATGACAAAATAGTATTCAAAATTCTATATGAAATATTTAATAAAGTTAAAACTTGTTTTCATTGTATGACAGAGCTTCAGGATCTGTAATCAGTGAGGAAATGAAATTCCATTATTTAGCAGTTTTCTTTCTTTTTTCAGGTTTTTTTTTTTTTTTGGCCAGGGTCGGGTTTGAACACACCACCTCTGGTATATGGGGCCGGTGTCCTACTCCTTTGAGCCACAGGCGCTGCTCTCTTTTTTTTTTTTTTTTCTTTTTAAAGAGTCTCACTAAGTCACCCTCAGAATATTGGGGCGTCACTGCTCACAGCAACCTCAAACTCTTGGGCTTAAGCGATTCTCTTGCCTCAGCCTCCCAAATAGCTGGGACTGTAGGCGTCCACCACAATGTCTAGCTATTTTTTTTTGGGTTGTTGTTGTTGTTGTGTCAATTGGCAGGCCCAGGACAGGGCCTGGTTTGAACCCACCAGCCCCGGTACATATGGCTGGTGCCCTAGCCACTGAGCTACAGGCACCGAACCTATTTAGCAGTTTTCTATTAGAGATGTTTACATGTCCAGGAATAAGGAAGTGAAAGAACTTAATATTAGGAAATTCACATTGTGGATAAGTTCAGAAGTAGAAATTTATTTGTTTATGTATTCTTTTTTTTTTTTTTTTTTTTTTGCAGTTTTTGGCCAGGGCTGGATTTGAACCCGCCACCTCCGGCTCACTGAGCCACAGGCGCAGCCCCCAGGAGTAGAAATTGAATAGTAGGAAGTTTAGGGTATTGGAGTAGATCAGAGTGTTGTTATAATATGGGATGACCTTGGGAATTAAGGATTTTAGGTGACTATAGTTTTATAAACTGGGAAGGGAGGAACTGGAAGGATTTGGGACTAAGACAATACAACAAATGGATTTGATACTCAGTTCTGGAACATTTAAAAGTAATTATCTCAGAGCGGTGCCTGTGGCTCAGCGAGTAGGATGCCTGCCCCATATACCGAAGGTGCTGGGTTCAAAAACCTGCCTCCGCCAAACTGCAAAACAGAAAAATAGCTAGGCGTGGCAGGCGCCTGTAGTCCCAGCTACTTGGGAGGCTGAGGCAAGAGAATTTCCTGAGCCCAGGAGTGGGAGGTTGCTGTGAGCTGTGTGACACCGCGGCACTCTACGGAGGGTGATAAAGTAATTATCTCAAAGTACTATGTAGTATCTAAGGCACCTTTGAGCTCTACTTTGTACACTTTTAACAGTAGGTCATATATAAACACAAAGAATATTATAAAAAGGTTTACCACGTTGATAGTTTGAAGAAGAGGTTTCAAAGGCTAAAGTCGTAACTGACTCTCAGTAATGTAAATAATTTTCTTGGGTCTTTATTATGGTGTAAATACTTAATCCCTCTTATTTGTTTATAATGCGAACTTTGTGCAGATGACAAAAAATCTGTATATAGTTCGAGAAATGAGGTATATGGGCAAATTATTTGAAATTGATTTTTGAGAAAGATTTGGGAAAGGTCATGATAGCCATGTGATGATCAATCTTCCGATGTACAACTGGTACCTATTTTTATGGAGGTGTGGGGAATGAGAAATAATTTTAGTTAACACTTGCTGAGAGTTCAGCATGTGTCAAATACTATTCAGAACATTTAACACAGAGAAACTTTAATTTTCATAGTAACTATGAAATAGTTGTTATTGTCCCACTTTGAGGAAACTGAGCTTAGGACAGATGTGAAAAATGAGGGTTTTTTTTTTTTAAGACAGCCTCACCATGTCGCCCTCAGTAGAGTGCTGTAGTGTCACAGCTCACAGCAACCTGAACTCTTGGGCTTAAGTGATTCTCTTGCCTCAGCCTCCCAAGTAGCTAGGACTACAGGTGCCCACCTCAACACCTGGCTATTTTTTGTTTGTAGTTGTAGATGTTTAGCAGGCCAAGGCCGGGCTTGAACTCACCACCCTTGGTGTATGTGGCTGGCAGCCTACTCACTGAACTATGGGCGCCAAGCCAAAAAATGAGTTTTGTGCTATTTAAGGGTCCAGGGATAGTATGGAAATTGTAAATGGAACATTGAATTCCAGTATATTTCCATCATTTATGCTGGTCATGAGACTCATAAATTTGAACTCAGGATTATCCCAAGATACTCAAATTGCATGCTAGCCATAGGTGTGTAACCTTTTTTTTGCAGTTTTTGGCCAGGGCTGGGTTTGAACCTGCCACCTCCGGCATGTGGGGTTGGCGCCCTACTCCTTTGAGCCACAGGCGCCGCCTGGTTTATAACCTTTTAAGTTTTCATATTGCCACTAAAAACGTCACACTAATTGTCCTTCATAGAATACATGTGTGGAAACTCTTCCCAGTTGGGTTTACCTGGCTATACGTTACTTACTGGTCTTTTTTCCCCTTAAATATTAGTGTTTTGAGGTTCTCCTTTTGGTCCTTTCTCCTTTATATACATTTTTTCTTGGCATTTTCATCACTCCCAGAGCTTTTACTGTTGACTCCCAACTCTGTTTTGAGCTCCTGAATGGCATTTCCAGTTGCCTGTTGGTCATGGCTGTTAAGCACCTCAAACTCGATGTGTCCCAAACTAAAGTCATATTTCTATTCATCCTTCTGAGACACTTAACTCTTTAATGATGTCCCCATTTAGTCAGTCCTTCAGTCTATAACTCTCCAACCCCTTATAGTTAATTGGTCACTAAGTACTCTCAGCTTTGTTTTCTGAGCATCTCAAGTCCATTTATTCATTCAGTCTTTTTTTTTTTTTTTGCAGTTTTGGGCGGGGCTGGGTTTGAACCCACCACCTCTGGTATATGGGGCCAGTGCCTTGCTCCTTTGAACCACAGGCACTGCCCTGTCTTTTTTTTGAGAGGGAGGCTCTCTTTGTTGCCCTGGGTAGAGTGCTGTGGCATCACAGGTCACAGCAACCTCAAACTCTTGGGCTTAGGTGATTCTCTTCCCTCAGCCTCCCAAATAGCTGGGACTACAGGTGCTTGGCACAATTCCAGGCTATTTTTTGGTTGTAATTGTTTAGTAGGCCCGGGCTGAGTTTGAACCTGCCAGCCCCCATGTATGTGGCCAGTGCCCTAACCACTGAAAAATGGGTGCTGAGCCATTCATTCAGTCTTTTGTTACACATGTATAATGAGAATCTTTTGTATCATCAGGACTCAAAGACAGTCTATTTGGGGAGAAACTATGTCTTATGCATTCTTGAGTTCTGTGCCAGAAACACAGTAGGCTTTTCATAAAGGAAACACTGTCATTCTGCACACATTTATTTCATACTGACTTTGATTTGACTTTAGAGTATCTAGTATGACTCCTGTTCACAAGAAAGATGTGACCATCCTATTGTATGGTCAGTTTTTAGGATCAAGCATTTTCAGGAATGGCATCCCAAATATAACAGTGCTGATCCATACAGTATCTTTTCTTTTTTTATTGAACTTTTTTTTTTTTTTGCAGTTTTTGGCTGGGGCTGGGTTTTTGAACTCGCCACCTCTGGCATATGGGGCCGGCGCCCTACTCCTTTGAGCCACAGGTGCCACCCTACAGTATCTTTTTTTGAGGCAGTATCACTTTGTTGCCCTCATTAGAGTACTGTGGCATCATAGCTGACAGCAACCTCCAACTCTTGGGCTTAGCAATCCACTTGCCTCAGCCTCCCAAGTAGCTTGGATTTCAAGTGTCCACCACAATACTTGTCTGTTTTTTAGAGGCAGTGTCTTGCTAAAGCTGGTCATGAACTCAAGACCTCCAATAGTCCACCCGTCTTGGCCTCCCAGTGTGCTAGGCCACAGGCACGGCCTAAAAAATATGATGGTATTTAAAGATCTGTCAAATAATGCTACCTATTGGAAATTTATGGTAAAACATTGTTAAAAGTCAGGTACATAAAAAGCAATAGCTAAAGTGTTTTCTAATAAAAGATTACATGGAGCAAGGTTTAGGATACTACCAAGTGATTTAAATTATTTATGAAATAGTTAATTATGAATATTATAGTATAATATTTATAATTTTGTAGATGGCTGAACAAAAGGTAGACAAAAATCTAGCTTTAAGCAGGAATATAGAATACTTTTTTTTTGTAGAGACAGTCTCACTTTATCGCATTCGGTAGAGTGCCATGGCATCACAGCTCATAGCAACCTCCAACTCCTGGGCTTAGGCTATTCTCTTGCCTCAGCCTCCCAAGTAGCTGTGACTATAGGTGCCCACCACAACACCTGGCTATTTTTTTTGTTGTAGTTTGGCCGGGGTCGGGCTCAAACCCACCACCCTCGGTATATGGGGCCGGTGCCCTACCACTGAGCCATAGGTGCCGCCCAGAATACGTTGTTTTTTTTTTTTTTTAAACCTATGTGTATTATTATTATTTTTTGGCTGGGGCTGGGTTTGAACCTTTCACCTCTGGCATATGGGACCAGTGCCCTACTCCGTTGAGCCACAGGCGCCACCCCAAGAATACATGTTTTTTAATGTTGATATTCTCAGAAAAATATTTTGAGATATGTATTACATACAAGTCAAAACAAGCCAGTATGAAATAACTGTGCAAGATAACAGTGTTTCCTTTATGAAAAGCCTGTGTTTCAGGTGGAGAACTCAAGAATGCATAAGACATAGTTCCTCCCCCACTAGCCTTCTCTGAGTCCTGCTGATACAAAAGATAGACTCTCATTATTTATTTATAATAAAAGACTAGATGAATGGCTCAGCACCCGTACTCACTGGCCACATCCTTCCACATCATCTGTCTTGGTATTTGACTTCTAAATCTATTGTCTTAGGAATTTTTACCCCGTCCTGGCCAAAATTATTCTAATTTTTTTTTTTTGAGAGATCCTCAAGCTGTGGCCTTGGGTAGAGTGCTGTGGCATCACAGCTCACAGCAACCTCCAACTCTTGGGCTTAAGTGATTCTCTTGCCCCAGCCTCCCAAGTAGCTGGGGCTGCAGGTGCCTGCCACAACACCCAGCTAGTTTTTGGTTGTAGCTGTCATTGTTTGATGGGTCCAGGCTGGATTCGAACCCACCAGCTCTGGTGTTAGGTGGCTGGTGCCTTAGCCACTTGAGCCACAGTATTTTATTGATACTCTTATAGCTTTGAACCTGGTTTTATTTTGATGACTATAGTCTTGTTCTCTAAGGCAGTGGTTCTTAAAACTTCTTTATCATGAACCCTTAAAAATACTTAAGATTCCTAGTACTGGGAGGCTGAAGTGGGTGGATTCCCAGAGCTCACAGGTTCAAGAGCAGCCTGAGTAGAGCAAAACCCCATCTCTAAAAATAGCCACGTGTTGTGGTGGGCACCTGTGATTCCAGCTACTTGGGAGGCTGAGATAAGAGAATCGCTTGAGCTTAAGAGTTTGAGTTTGCTGTGAGCTATGATGCTACGGCTCTCTACCAAGGGCGACAAAGTGAGACTCTGTCTCCAAAAAATGAAATACTTAAGATTATTGCTTTTCTCCCTGCTCACACATATACACAATTTTACAGTGACTTTTGGAGTTTACAGGCCCCAGATTAAGAATCCCTACACTGGCTCGGCGCCTGTGGCTCAGCGGGCTAAGGCGCCAGCCATGTAAACCTGAGCTGGCGGGTTCAAATCCAGCCTGGGCCCGCCAACCAACAATGACAGCTGCAACCCAAACAAAAATAACCAGGCGTTGTGGCGGGCGCCTGTAGTCCCAGCTACTTGGGAGGCAGAGGCAGGAGACTCGCTTGAGCCCAGGAATTGGAGGTTGCTGTGATCTGTAATGCCATGACACTCTACCCAGGGTGACAGCTTGAGGCTCCGTCTCAAAAAAAAAAAAAAAAATCCCTACACTGAGGTTTAATAAGTCCCGGTTTTTATAATATAATGCAAATTAATAACTTGTCTTGTAACATTTAAAATATACCAGACAACACATTTATAGTTAACATTAATATCCTTATACTATGTTTATAACCCATAATGTCTTATGTAACACTCTTTCTTTCTTTCTTTTTTTTTTTTTTTTTGAGACAGAGCCTCAAGCTGTCACCCTGGATAGACTGCTGTGGCATCACAGCTCACAGCAACCTCCAATTCCTGGGCTTGAGCGAGTCTCCTGCCTCCACCTCCCAAGTAGCTGGGACTACAGGCGCCCGCCACAACGCCTGGCCATTTTTTGGTTGCAGCTGTCATTGTTGTTTGGCAGGCTCAGGCTGGATTCGAACCCGCCAGCTCAGGTGTATGTGGCTGGCGCCTTAGCCCTTGAGCCACAGGCGCCGAGCCTTTTTTTTTTTGAGACAGTCTCAGTATGTCACCCTGGGTAGAGTGCTGTGGCATCACAGCTCACAGCAATCTCAAACTCTTGGACTTAGGCAATTCTCTTGCCTCAGCCTCCCAAGTAGCTGGGACTACAGGTGCCCACTACAATGTCTGGCTATTTTTTTGTTGCAGTTGTCATTATTGTTTAGCTGGTTTAGGCTGGGTTCAAACCCACCAGCCTCAGTGTATGTGGCCGACACCCTAACCACTGAGCTACAGGTGTTGCCTGTAACACTGTTTCTAATGATAAAAAGGACTAAATAGAATTTGTTACTTGCAACAATTATTATTTTTTTTTTGAAGTGCTGTAGCATCACAGTTCACAGCAACCTCCAGCTCTTGGGCTTAGGTGATTCACTTGTTGCAGCCTCCCGAATAGCTGGGAGTACAGTTGCATGCCACTAGGCCCAGCTATTTTGTTGTTGTTGTTGCAGTTTGGCTGGGGCCAGCACCCTACTCACTGATCCACAGGCACCACCCTGTAACAGTTATTTTATAATACACTCCATTAGGTTGTTGGGAGAAGACGACCAGTTCCATATTGTTTTTACTCACTGTTAAGAGTGCTTCCAAGGTATTTGTTTGCTGAACTCTGATTATCACTATTGGAATATTATCTGTGAGAGGGTATATGTTGCATCTTTTTCTTGTGACATGTAAAATATACCAGACAACATTTCCTCATTTGCACAGGACAATATACTGGCTGATTCTCCATTGCTAGTGTTAAGTGGGTGGATAATACACCTCAAATTTAGGATTGAAAAATATTCTAAATCTTGGCGTAAGTGATTTTTTAGATCTCATTTTTCCCACTTGTGAGTCAGTTTTAACTTCCTTGATAGGTGATTTCTATGACATATAAAACAAATTGGCATGTTCAAAATAAATACCATTGAAGTAATACATTTTTCTCTTGGTTAGTTTTTGTTTTAAGAAATAGGAGTAAGAAATTGAATTTCATATTTAAATTCACCTTCTAGTTGGGGTTATAGTTAGAAAATTAAGAAGTTTAATGAATAAGTCTTTTTCAGTGCTTCAAAACAGAACAGAATGTTCTGGTCTTTATTTCCTCCTTTCCCCAATCTGTCTAGACCAGTGATTTTCAGCTGGTGTGCTGTGAGAGGATCTTGGTGTGCCAGAAAAAGTTTTAAAGATCATTAATAACATTTTCTCAAGAATTTCAAAGAACAATAAGTGTATTTTTTTAACTTTTTTTTTTTTTTTTTTTTGTAGAGACAGAGTCTTATATTGCCCTCCGTAGAGTGCTGTGGCGTCACACAGCTCACAGCAACCTCCAACTCCTGGGCTCAAGCTGTTCTCTTGCCTCAGCCTCCAGAGTAGCTGGGACTATAGGTACCCGCCCCAACACCTGGCTATTTTTCTTTTTTGCAGTTCGGTCGAGGCTGGGCTTGAACCCGCCACCTTCGGTATGGGGCCGGTGCCCTACTTGATGAGCCACAGGCGTCTCCCATTAACTTTTTTTTGATCAACATAATTTCAGTGCGCTGTGAGTTTTAAAAAAAGGTTGAAAAACACTGGTCTAGACTGATTAGGCACTGCAAGGATCTTAAGTCAACTGACAACCTTCAGTCAGTATTTCTTTTATTTATTTATTTATTTATTTTTATTGAATCATAGCTGTGTACATTAGTTCAATCATGGGGTATAGTGTGGGGGCTTCACATGCAATCTGAGATATTTTTATCAACCTGATTGACATAACATTCATGAGATTTTCTCGTTTACTATATGAAAACATTTTTGATCTGTATATGCTAGTGTGATATATATATAAAGCAAAGTACTATTTTCTCTCTTTTTTTTTTTTGAAAGCAAAATACTATTTTCTCTTTTTTCAAATCTGTATCACGCTTCAGGTAGAAATGAGGAAGAGAAGGAAATGAGAGCAAGAGGTTCTTGGTAATCATTTTGTTTTGCATTTCTTTTTTGGGGGGAGACAGAGTCTCAAGCTGTCAGTGTTGTGGCATCATAGCTTACAGCAACCTCAAACTCTTGGGCTTAAGAATTCTCTTGCCTCAGCCTACCAAGTAGTTGGGGCCACCTGTGCCTGCCACAATGCCCGACTATTTTTTTTGTTGTTGCAGTTGTCATTGTTTTAGCTGGCCCCCAGCCAGGTTCGAACCCTCCAGCCTCGGTGCTTGTAGCCAGTACCCTACCCACTGAGCTATGGGTGGTGCCCCATAAAATACATATTTTTTTTACAGTTTTTTACAGGTGGCAGGGTTTGAACCTACCACCTCCGGCATATGGGGCCAGTGCCCTACTCCACTGAGCCATAGGAGCCGCCCCCATAAAACTATTTTTAATGGGAATCACAAATTTGACCACCTCAAGGAAGGGCAAGTCTGTTAATTCCTTAGACTTAGAAGAGCACATAGAGATCAAGCAGCCTTCATTTATAAATGAGAAAACTGAGACACAGAATAAAGTGCTGTAACCAAGTTTATAATAATCTTTTCATGATACTGTATTGTGTCTCAGAAATTAAAAGAATAAAAGCATTAGATCTTTTACATTTATGGCTATTACACAGATAACGTATGCTTTGAAAAAATAATTTCAGCCATATACATTGTTTAATTGGTTGAAATGTGGAGTAGTATATTAGAATTAAAATCACTGGTATTCGTATGCTGTACAGTTCACCTGTTTGATCAATAAAACAAATAATTTTAGCAATTAAAATTACAAATCACATTTTATAGCTGAATTTCAATGTAAATGTAAAATTAAAGCACATCAATTTGATAGGTCAAATATGTTAATTATTGTAAGTTATTTAAATTTTATTTAATGTATATTCTGTAGACAAAGGTACAGTGCCTAAAATGTCTTTAAGACAATCATTTTTCTTTCCATTACTTTCAGATGTCAAGTACAATGGATATTTCAATTTTTTTTTTTTTTCGCAGTTTTTGGGCCGGGGTTGGGTTTGAACCTGTCACCTCCGACATATGGGGCAGGTGACCTACTCCTTTGAGCCACAGGCAGTGCCCACAATAGATATTTCAAAGGACAGTATTAAACACTTTGAAGTGAGTTTGTATTATATGCAATATAATGCCTAGCATTATCCAATAGGTTTTTTTTACAAAATCATACTGTAGGCTGGGCACCAGATGCTCACTGGTTAGGGTGCCAGCTACACGCTCTGGGGCTGGTGGGTTCAAACCCGGCCCGGGCCTGCTAAACAGAAAAAAATAGCTGGGATTCTGGTGGGTGTCTGTAGTCCCAGCTACTAGAGAGGCTGAGGCAAATAGCTTGAGCCAAAGAGTTTGAGGTAGCTGTGAGCTATGATGCTGTAGCAGGCTACCGAGGATGACAAAGTAAAACTCTTGTCTCAATGAAAAAAAAAATCATATTAGTTAATGGAACCCATACTTTACCACTTCTGAGCTTTCGTTCCTACCTTTTCTGTTTTGGTATGTGATTCCTCTTTATAATAATTGTGAGTAGTTTTAGTTACAGTAGTATTACTGATTCAACTTTAAAACTTGGGCAAGACTTATAATTATTTGAAACCTGTTTCTTTATATTTATTAAAATGTTTAAATTTAATCTTTATTTTAAAAAATAATGCATGTGGCTCAGCGCCTGTCGCTCAACAGGCTAAGGCGCCAACCACGTACACCTGACCTGGCAGGTTTGAATCCAGCCCAGGCCCACCAAACGACAATGATGGCTGCAACCAGAAAATGGCCGGGCGTTGTGGTGGGCACCTGTAGTCCCAGCTACTTGGGAGGTGGAGGCGGGAGAAGGAAACTTGAGCCCAGGAATTGGAGGTTGCTGTGAGCTGTCATGCCACAGCACTCTATCCAGGGTGACAGCTTGTGATTAGTTCTACAAGGCATGTAACAAATAGTCCTAAGTCTAACTCCTACCCATCTCTGATCCTACGTATAGGTCATCATATTACTTTATATGTTATATAAGTATTATGTATGTGGTGAAATTATTTTCTGGGTTTTTTTGTTTTGTTTTGTTTTTTTGCAGTTTTGGGCTGGGGCTGGGTTTGAACCTGCCACCTCTGGTATATGGGGCAGGTGCCCTACTCCATGAACTACAGGTGCTGCCTGTTTTCTGGTTTTTGAAATTTGAATACTATCCATATGGTTCCTATATGGAAGAGGAGACTTTTAAAAGTATTTTATTTATTTATTTGTTTTATTATTATTTTTTGAGACAGAGTCTCACTTTGTTGCCCTGGGTAGAGTGCCATGGCATTACAGCTCACAGTAACCTCAAACTTCTTGGGATCAAGTGATTCTGTTGCCTCAGCCTCCCGAGTAGCTGGGGCTACAGGTGCCTGCCACAATGCCCTGCTATTTTTCACTGGCAGGGTCTCGTTCTTGCTCATGCTGAGTCTCAAACTTCTGAGCTTAAGCAGTCCACCCACTTTGGCCTCCCAGAATGCTAGGATTACAGGCATGAGCCACTGGCCTATTGATTTCCTTTTTGAATTTTTTTCTATGACATAATGGTTTGTTTAGGAGCATGTTGATTAATTTCTATGTATTTTTATATTTTCCACAATTTCTTCCGTTATTAAGTTATAGTTTCATGTTACTGTGATCCAAAAAGATATGATTTCAGTTGTCATAAATTTCGTTTCTTTCTTTCTTTCTTTTTTTTTTTTGTAGAGACAGAGTCTCACTTTATTGCCCTCGGTAGAGTGCCGTGGCGTCACACAGCTCACAGCAACCTCCAGTTCTTGGGCTTAGGTGATTCTCTTGTCTCAGCCTCCCGAGTAGCTGGGACCACAGGTGCCTGCCACAAGGCCCGGCTATTTTTTTTTTTTGTTGCAGTTCAGCCGGGGCTGGGTTTGAACCCACCACCCTCGGTATATGGGGCTGGCACCCTACTCACTGATCCACAGGTGCCGCCCAATTTTCTTAAATTTCTTAAGACTGGTTGGCCTAATAGGATTTATTCTGATAAATATTCCATGCGTACTTAATAAAAGTGAGTATTCTGTTACTGTTGCATGGAATGTTCTACGTGTCTGTTAGGTCAATTTAGTATAAAATATAATGCAAGTCTAGTGTTTTGTTACTGATTTGCTGTCTAGGTGATTTGTCAAAAGTTGGGTAATGAGGTCCCAAAGAAGAGACTTTCATCTTCCTTTTCTCTCTCTTCTTTTTTTTTATTCTAATTCTCCTAATTTATTTTTTTTTTTTTTTTTTTTTTTTTTTTTTTGAGACAGAGCCTCAAGCTGTCACCCTGGGTAGAGTGTCGTGGCATTACAGCTCACAGCAACCTCCAATTCCTGGGCTTAAGCGAGTCTCCTGCCTCCACCTCCCAAGTAGCTGGGACTGCAGGCGCCTGCCACAACGCCCGGTCATTTTTGTTTTTGGTTGCAGCCGTCATTGTTGTTTGGTGGGCCCAGGCTGGATTTGAACCCGCCAGCTTAGGTGTACGTGGCTGGCGCCTTAGCCTGCTGAGCCACAGGCACCCGAGCCTTCTAATTTAGTTTTATCAGTTCTTGTGAGATTCATTTTCACTGTTGATATTATTATGACTAGTTCAGTACAGTTTTTGTTAACATCTGAGCTATGTAGTGTTCATTAATTTTATTTCTTAAAACTTTGTCTTACCTCATCTTTAAATTTGCCTAGTTTTTTTTCTTATTTTTTTTTTTTTTTGAGATAGAGTCTCAAGCTGTCGCCCTGGGTAGAGTGCCGTGGCATCACAGCTCACAGCAACCTCAAACTCCTGGGCTTAAGCGAGTCTCTTGCCTCCGCCTCCCAAGTAGCTAGGACTACAGGCGCCCGCCACAAGGCCTGGCCATTTTTTGTTGCAGCCGTATTTGTTGTTTGGCGGGCCAGGCTGGATTCGAACCCGCCAGCTCAGGTGTACGTGGCTGGCACCTTAGCCTGCTGAGCCACAGGTGCCGAGCCATGTCTGGCTAATTTTTGATTGTAGCCGTCATTGTTGTTTGGCGGACCCGGGCTGGATTCGAACCTGCCAGCTCAGGTGTATGTGGCTGGCGCCTTAGCTGCTTGAGCCACAAGCGCTGAGCCAATTTGCCTAGGTTTTGATAGAAACATCCTTAAACTCTCCAACAGAAGTGTTATATCTCTCCTTAGGGTATTTAAACAGATGAAGTTATCTGTGACTTTAATTACCTATTTGTTATTTATTTATTTATTTAGACAGAATCTCACTGTTGCCCTCGGTAAAGTGCCATGGTGTTATATCTCACAGCAACCTCAAACTCTAGGACTCATGTGATCTTCTTGCCTCAGCTTCTGGAGTAGCTGGGATTACAGGCACCTGCCACAACACCTAGCTAGTTTTTCTAGTTTTAGTAGAGGGTATGTCTCACTCTTGCTCAGGCTGGTCTTGAACTCCTGAGCTCAGTCATTTCTACCTGCCTTGGCCTCCCAGAGTGTTAGGATTGCAGGTATAAGCCACCAAGCCCAGCCTATTTGTTATTTTAGATGTCTATGCTGCAGTTATCTGTTCTTTTGTCTGAACTACTCATTCTCTGTCTAGTCTTACTGAGTTTCTGACTTCCTTGGATTTTCCCTTTATCCTCATTTTGGAAATTCTCTTTGCTTTTCTCTTGTGTTGAATCACTTATTTTCAGGATTGATTGCTCCCCCTTTTTGGTTTAACTTATTTATTATGGTTTTATATATATATATATATATATATTTTTTTTTTTTTTTTTGCAGTTTTTGGCTAGGGCTGGGTTTGAATCCACCACCTCTGGCATATGGGGCCGGCCGACTCCTTTGAGCCACAGGAACTGCCCGGTTTCAAATGTATTCTAATAGCTTTCTGAGAAAAGGCGGTAAAGGTTTTCAATTTTCCTTTCTGGAAACACCTTATTTTAACTCTCCTATCAGATAGTGTAGTATAGAAATTAAGGTTGGAGATAATTTTCCCTCTAATCTGGAACTTCATTGTATACTTAATTCTAGTTTTTCTTTAGAGAAATTTGTTGCTCTTTGTATTTCTAATTTTTTTGGTATTTTACCTGTTTTTCCCTCTGTGAAAGCCTTAGAATCTTCTTTTCATCTTCTGGCATCAGAAATTTTATTATGTGCAGTGCCAGTAGTCTTTTGCTTTTATTGTCATGGCTACTTAATGGACTCTTTTGATCTCAGTATGGGTACTTTTGTCTTAGATCATGGATACCTTAGGTAGTTGATTTTTTTTTTTTTTTTTTTGAGACAGAGCCTCAAGCTGTCTGGATAGGGTGCTGTGGCATCACAGCTCACGGTAACTTCCAATTCCTGGGCTCAAATCTCTTGCCTCTGCCTCCCAAGTAGCTGAGACTACAGGTGCCCACCACAATTCCCAGCTATTTTTTGGTTGCAGCTGTCGTTGTTTGGCAGGCCTGGGCTGGATTCGAACCCGCCAGCTCAGATGTACATGGCTGGCGCCTTAGCCCGTTGAGCCACAGGCGCCGAACCTAGGTAGTTGATTTTATATAGAGTTGATAAAGTATTTTTTAGAGTGGCTGTACTATTTTACATTCCCACTAGGAACATATGAAAGTTCTTGTTGGAACCCTAATATGCTACTGGTAAGAATGTAAAATGGTACAGCTGCTGTGGAAAACAGTTTGATAGTTCCTCAAAAGATTAAAGGAATCCAGTAATTCCACTCCTAAGTATATACCTTAGAGAATTGAAAACATATGGCCAAATGAAAACTTGTATATGAATATAGCAATGTTATTCATAGTTTTCAAAAATGGAAAAAACTCAAATTCTTATCTAATGAATGGATAAATTGTGGTTTAACTATCCAATGGGTAGAAATAAGTACTGATACATGCTGTAATGTGGGTGAACCTTGGAAACCTTAGTTCAGAAAGTAGGTGAGTGGTTGCCTGGGGTTGGTGGAAATAGGGGATTTAGAGGTTGACAGCTAGAGAATGCAGTGTATCATTTTAGGGTAGTTGATGTGTTGATGGATGCACACCTCTAAAGATAAAAAAAAATCATGAAGTATAAACTTTGAAATGTATGGTATGTGACATCTGAAAGCTGTTAAATTCCCTAGTTTTAAGAGTACAACTCAATAGTTTTTAGTTAATATACAGAATTCTGAAAGCATCACCAAATAATAGTTTTAGAATAAATTTTTTTTTTTGCAATTTTTGGCTGGGGCTGGATTTGAACCCACCATCTCTGGCATATGGGGCTGGTGCCCTACTCCTTTGAGTGGCAGGCGCTGTCCTAGATTAAATTTTTTAACCAGAAAGATTTATTGTGCTTAATCATAGTCAGTGCTTAGTTCTACTCTAGCCCTAGACAACTACTAATGGGCTTATGTCTCTATAGATTTGCTCTTTTGGTGTATTTTACATAAATGGAATCATGTATCTTTGGAAATCATACACCTTTTGCATTTGACTTCTTTTACTTAGGGTTAATTTCTCCACGTCCTTGTTAACACTTGGTATTGTCTATAATATTTATTACAGCTGTCCTAATAGGTGTGTAGTGATATCTTGTTGTGGTTCTAATTTGTATTTTCCTAATGACTAATGATTTTGTATACCTTTTTCTGTGCTTGTAAGCCATTCCTATATCTTGGTGAAATGTGTATTCAAATTTTGTGCCCATTTAAAAATTGGATTTTTTTTTTTTAATCAGTTCCTTTTGAGAACACTTTCTAAGGTTTTTGGTTAGATATGTGACATAAAAATATTTTCTCTCAGTCTGTGGTTTGTATCTTCATTCTCCTATCATTGATATTTACAGAACAAAAATTTTTAGTTTTGATAAAGTCAAATTAATCATTTTTAATGTTATGGTATGTGTAATAACTCTTTGCTTAACTCAAGGTCTTGAAGATTTTCTCCTATGTTTTTATTTATTTTTTTTGGAGACAGAGCCTCAAGCTGTCACCCTGGAGAGAGTGCTGTGGCATCATAGCTCACAGCAACCTCTAATTCCTGGACTCAAGTGAGTCTCCTACCTCTACCTCCCAAGTAGCTGGGACTACAGGCGCCTGCCACAACGCAGGGCCATTATTTTTGGTTGCAGCCGTCATTGTTGTTTGTCGAGCCCGGGCTGGATTTGAACCCACCAGCTCAGGTGTACGTGGCTGGTGCCTTAGCCCGTTGAGCCATAGGTACCGAGCCTCCTGTGTTTTATTAAAAGTTTTTTTTTTTTTTGAGACAGAGCCTCAAGCTGTCACCCTGGATAGAATGCTGTGGCATTACAGCTCACAGCAACCTCCAATTCCTGGGCTCAAGCGAATCTCTTGCCTTGGCCTCCCAAGTAGCTGGGACTACAGGCACCCACCACAATACCCGGCCATTTTTTTTTTTGGTTGCAGCCATCATTATTGTTTGGCACTGGGCTGGATTTGAACCCTCCAGCTCAGGCGTACATAGCTGGCGCCTTAGCCCGTTGAGCCACAGGCGCCGAGCTTATTTAAAAGTTTTCAAAGTTTATTTTACACTTAGATCTTTCAATTAATTATCATAAAGGTGTGAAGTATAGGTTGAGGATTTTTTTGGCATAGTTTTTCTAGTACCATTTGATGAAAATGCCGTCTTTATTGAACTATTCTTGTATGTTAGAGATCAATTGATCATATTTATGTGGGTCTACTTCTCTGTGCTTCCGTGTGTGTTATTTTCTTTTTTTCTCCATCTAGTTTGTCTTTTTGTCCCTGATTGTTTCCAGTTTTCTTCTATTTTCTGATTTTCTCTATCCCAATTTTTCTTTCTTCCGTTCCCTTCCTCAAAATGAAGTATATAGATTATATTAAGTTTTATATACCTTATTTTTCACTTAAAAAGCAATATATGTGAATAACTTACATTTTTCTTTACAAATAAAATACAACAAAAAAGAATTAAAATTTTAATTATAACCTTCAATTAATTTCTCTCAGTGAATCAGTGGGCTTAAAGAAAGATGGTGATCCCTCTTCCTAAGTAGTATTTCAGAAGTTTTGCAGAAGACATCACTTCCCTAGTGTTACAATTTCTTTTAAAAAAGAAATTAGTTACGGCCGAGGTGGGTGGATCACCTAAGCTCATGAGTTGGAGACCAGCCTGAGCCAGAGTGAGATCCCGTTTCTCTAAAAATAACAGGGTGTTGTGGTAGGCACCTGTAGTCCCTCTCAGCTAGTCAGGAGGCTGAGGCAAGAGAATTGCTTGAGCTTAAGAATCTGAGGTTGCTGTGAGCTATGATGCTACAGCACTCTACTAGGGGTGATAAAGTGAGACTCTGTCTCAAAAAAATAAAAATTAGTTAAGGTAATTGCAAATTGGGGTGCTAAGGAAACTCAAGATTGATTTATTTATTTTACCATGTAACTTTTTTCATTCCTAAATTGTACAATTGAATATTGATGGGTTTTTTTTTTTTGAAACAGAGTCTCACTGTTGCCCTTGGTAAAGTGCTATAGTGTTACAGCTCACAGCAAGTTCCAACTCCTGGACTCCAGTGATTCTCCTGCCTCAGGCTCCTGAGTAGCTGGGACTACAGGCGCATGCCTGAATATTGATAGTTTTTTATAGGGACAGTCATGATTAATACTGAATCCACAAACACAAAAATACTGTTTTTTGAAAGCAGCTTAATGTTGCAACTTTTCAAAAGGCAGGTTTTTAACCTATTTACTTTTTTAACACATAAGAAAATAATTGGATTTTGGTACTTAAATAAAAATGACACTTGATAGTGCAATCAAGTAATACAACTAACTCATCCTGTTTTTGACCCTTCATATTTTACTTTGGTCTTTTCAGAATCCAGAGCAGTTTTTCTGGAAAAGTACCCTAATAATAATTGAAACATGCCTTTTTTTTTTTTTTTTTCAGACAGTCTCACTGTGTTGCCCTCGGTAGAGTACTATGGTGTCACAGCTCACAGCAACCTCAAACTCTTGGGCTTAAGTGATTCTCTTGCCTCAGCCTCCCAAGTAGCTGCGACTATAGGTGCCCACCAGAACAAAATAGCGCCCACCCAGCTATTTGTTGTTATTATTGTTGTTGCAGTTGTCATTGTTTTGCAGGCCTGGGCCAGGTTCGAACCTGCCAGCTCTGGTGTATGTGGCCTGTGCCCTAACCAGTGAGTTACGAGTGCCAAGCCTGAAACATGCTTCTTATGTCCAAAGCCTCTCATAGTGTGCTACAGCATTTTAAATTTAGCCTATTAGAAAGTTTGTGGATAAAATACTCTTTTTTCATGCTGCTTAAATTTTTATTTTCATTTTTTAAAGAAATGTGTTTTCTGTGTTTTTCCTTTTTATTAATGCCGTATGATACTTTGGAGACATTAGTCGAGAATTGTATTGGGGTTTCCTAGCATAGCTAATAGATTTAGTTTCTGTGGTCCTAGAGAGAGTTATTATGTAGGATTAAATGAGCAATTACTTCAACTCCATATCTAAAATAATCAGGTAATTGCTTTGACATTTCGCTTGAACTATGACCCTCTGCCCCTGTAAATAAAGGGAGGTTCCTCTCCATTTTCTTTTTTTTAAGATACTCTTTTTTTAAAGATGCAGTCTTAAACTGTCGCCCTGGGTGGAGTGCCATGGCTTCACAGCTCACAGCAACCTCAAACTCTTGGGGTTAAGCCAGTGGTTATCAACCTGTGGGTCACCACCCACAGGAACTGTATTAAAGGATTGCAGCATTAGGAAGGTTAAGAACCCCTGGTTTAAGCAATTCTCTTGCCTCAGCCTCCTAAGTAACTGGGACTACAGGTGCCCGCCACAACGCCCAGCTGTATTTTGGATGTAGTTGTTGTTTGGCAGGCCCAAGCTGGATTTGAACTTGCTAGCTCTGGTGTATGTGGTTGGTGCCCTAGCTGCTGAGCTATGGGCACCGAACCTAAAAAGATACTCTTTTTTTTTTTTGAGACAGAGCCTCAAACTGTTGCACTGGGTAGAGTGCTGTAGTATCACAGCTCACAGGGACCTCCAACCCCTGGGCTTAAGCCCGTCTCTTGCCTCAGCCTCCCAAGTAGCTGGGTCTACGGGTGCCTGTCACAACGCCTGGCTATTTTTTGGTTGTAGTTGTCATTGTTGTTTGGCAGGCCCGGGCTGGATTGGAACCCACCAGCTCTGGTGTATGTGGCTAGCGCCTTAGCCACTTGAGCCACAGGCGCCGAGCCTAAATAGATACTCTTAATGTAAAAACTTACTAGTTAATTATGTTTAGATTTCCTCCTGCTTTTATTTCCCTGGAGCTATGAAAGGAACAGGAAATTTGAGACTAGTTGGAAAAGAAAGCAGAGATTTTGAAGGAGTGTAATGTGGACCAGCCTTCATCTAACACACCTGAGCCTTATTCTAATCCTTTTGCAGTCTCCTGCAGCAATTGCCCTGAGTTAAGCTGCAAGCTCTGTTTCCTTCTGGTCCCAAAGCTCAGCTGCTTATGCATACTTTTCTCAACCTTGGGCTGATTGGGTTAATCTCACTCTTCCCTAGACAGGTAGCTCTGTAAGCACCTTTTCTGTCCCTTGTCTCATGTCAAGTTCCCTATTCGTAGGAGCATTGGCTCTTCCTCTTCTTTTCACAGGATCGCGATTTGTCTGGGGAAAGCCAAGTCATTGCTTCTGCTCCTGGGAAGTGCCAAGATACTGCTGTGCTGACTTCAACTGCCTTCTCATGCCTAGACTTTGGTCTGCTTTCCGGATACCTGCATAAGCAAGCCCTTGTCACTGCTACCCATTCCTGCCTGCACCCTGCTTTTTCCTTCTTACCACACTTCTGCTCCTTCTCCCTCCCTCCCTTAATCTGTTCACAATGCATAAAGGATGGAAAAAGCACTCCGGCCAGAAGTCTCAGAATGAGACATCAATGGATGAATATTTAGGCAGCTTAGGGCTGTTTCGAAAGCTGACTGCCAAGGATGCTTCTTGCCTTTTTCGGGCTATTTCGGAGCAGGTAAAAAGAAAACAAATATATCTTCCATATACTCAGTTTTCAGTTTGAGACGTAGTAAGGACCTGTAGCTAGATACATAGTTCACCAGAAGAACAAAATTCTCTTTTCTGTTTCCTAATGAAAACATCTAGGCCTAACCAGGTTCTGGAAAGAGACCCTTTGCTCCTTATTACTTTGGTCTTTGCTGATTACTATAAATATATTGCTGTACCTTTTCTTAACCTTTCTATTTTTTAAATGCCAGTTATAATGTAAAAGTGGTAAGAAAATGGGGTTAAAGACAACTTTGAAATGTAATTTAATCATATGTAAGTATCCTCTGCTTCCTGTAAATTTTATGCCTAAGAAACAATTTACAGGTTGTAAATTGAGAAAAAAGAGTGGGTCATGACAGAATCATTCCTTCCCAATCTCACTAAAGATGGTAAATTTAGTAAGGTAAGGATTTAATTTCCAATTTCCTACATATTTTCTGAATAAGGAAGGTTATTAAGTGTCCATTTCATAATCTTGATTTAGAAGCTTCTGTTTTAAATGGCTACTGACAGTGAGTTGGTGTTTCTTAGTTGTTTTCCAGCCAGGTCCATCATTTGGAAATCAGGAAGGCTTGTGTCTCATATATGAGGGAACATCGACAAACTTTTGAGTCTGTAAGTAGAACACATACCCAGGGGAGAATTGTCAGCAGCATATGTAGCAGGTGGGACAAGAATTTTGAGCATCTATATATGAAAATTATATCATGTAGTCTCTCATTAGCAAATATTTAATTTCCATTTGACTTTCTTCTCACTAGCTAGCATACTTCTGAACCTTCTCCCAGAATTATGTTGTTTTGTATTCTTATTAAAAATTAAGAAAAAAAAACAGTTAATCTGTCCCTTTCCTCCTACTTCTTAGATACCACAACCCAGCCCCGAAACCTTAAATAGTTACCTTTATTTTGTATTATCCATATACTGTTTTCTTGAAAATGTAATAATAGTTAATGAAAGGTTTGGCTTTGTTAATATTTTAAGATGCATATTTAGAAATAGGTGCAAATGCAAACTCTCTCTCCATAATTTTGCTTAATGCTGTGCATAGCAATCTTCAGTCAATTTGAGGAATCTTGTAAAATGTAAGGAAACAAATTAGTCTAAATATCTATTTTTTTCATGTGACAAATTGGTAATTGGAGCTCTGCTACTAATTGACTTTAGGTAAATAACTTTTAGGGGATATCTTTGTACACATTTAAGCATTTGAATTTTTTTAAACAAAATGAGGTTTTGTCAAGGTTTGGTGAAAGTGTGCCCTTTTGTATGGTTATTTTTTTTTCATGCTTCTAGTGCTTCCAATACTATTTTCTTCTGTTTATTCTGGATATTTCCCTGCTGTTCTAGGTTTACTCTTGATTTTCTCTACAGGTTTCAGGGAATTGTAAAACTGTGTAAAGGCTTTTTGACTTGTAACCTTGTAACCTTGTAGCTGATTATAGGTTTTTCCACACCTGGGGAAACAATTATTGGTGACATTTACTTCAAATGAAAGACCATAGTGTAAAGCGGTGCATCGCAAGTATTTTTGTACATACAAAACACCTGGGAATTTTGTTAAACTACAGGTTCTGATTCAATAGGTCTGAGCTGGGGCCAGAGATTTTTACATTTTAAAAAAATTCCTAAGTGATTCTTGCTGTTGTTTAGTGGACTACATTTTGAGTAATAAAGATGTGTGTACAATTTTAAAACAACATGAATGAATCTCAAAAAGGTTATACTGAATGATAGAAGTCACCCCCCATGTATACTTTATGGTTTCCTTTAGATAAAATTTAATAAAAATACAAACCAATTTGTAGTGACAGGAAATAGATCAGTGCTTGTTGATCAGTTATGAAAGGGGGACAAGGAAACTTACAGGAGTGATAGAGATATTCACTATCTTCAGCTGTGGTGATGATTTCATGGGATGAATACATAAGTCAAAATTTATTTGTGCTATTTAAATTGTGCAGTTTATTGTATGTAAGTTATACCTCAAAACTTTAAAAAATTGGGCGGTGCCTGTTGCTCACTGAGTAGGGTGCTGGCCCCAAGGGTGGGGGGGCTGGAGCCCAGCCCCAGCCAAACTGCAACAAAAAAATAGCCAGGCGTTGTGGCGGGTGCCTGTAGTCCCAGCTAGGAGGCTGAGGCAAGAGAATCGCCTAAGCCCAAGAGCTGGAGGTTGTTCTGAGTTGTGATGCCACAGCACTCTACCAAGGGCAACAGAGTAAGACTCTGTCTCTAAAAAAAAAGAAAAAAACTTTTAAAATTAAGGAAAATTTTAAAACTGATTTTTAAAGTCTAGTGATATATATGGATGGAGTTAGAAATAAATTTGTTGTATTCTGAGTTGAATTTCATTTTTATTGAGGTATATGTTACATAGGGTAAAATTGACCATTTTAAGTTTAGCATTTTTAGTTTTGGCTGTGATACACAATTATGCTACTGCCACCACACTTAAGATACAGAACATTTTCATCACCTCCAAAAGTTCCCTTGCACCCTGGGCTCTTTTGAAACTAATGAAATTCTTTTGAAGTTCCTCATTTTAACTTTGCAAAGGCATGGTTCCTGTCAAATTGGAAATTTTTATAATTATTAGGTGTGATTTATGAAAATTATCAAGATATTTAAGTTGATATTCAATGAATCTTGAAGGTATATAATTTTATGAAATATACTGATTTGTGGATAAGCCAAGACCAATATCTAAGATACTTTTACACTCTAGCTTTTATCCACTCATAACTTTTATATATGGGCAAATCTCCTTGAGGTGTTATGCAAAGTACTAACTTAATATCATAATTGTTGAACTGAACAAAAACTCATCAGAGGATAATATTGCAGAATATAACCAGATTTCAGTAATGATATGTATTTGGTTAAGTCAAGTTTGTTTTATTTTTGAAGTATGTGGAGGGATCTTTTGAGAAATACCTGGAACGGTTGGGAGATCCCAAGGTAAGATCAAAAATGGGGGTTTAATCTTATCAGAGTTATTTACGATAGCAACCTAAATGTTCATTCAATTATCACTTTAGACAGACTTAAAATATTTTCTTTGGTAGCTAGCTGTGTTGAATCAAATAGTTCTTGCAAAAGTTTTGAGGCTGGCAGTTGATCTATTATTTTGTGTTGAACATTGAAATTTGTGTGTCAGTAATCCCATCATCCATAGACTAGCAAAAGAGTATACACAGTGGAAGTAGGATAAGTATAAGCCTTTTCACTTTCATGGGGGAGGAGGGTGGTAATGAATATTACTAAAGAGACCACTATTCTGTTTTATTAAATGGTTCTCTGTATTTATCCTCCTTTTATGTGGAAGTAAAATCTGTAAACACATACCTTATTTAGAAGTAATTTTATGTGATAAAATTTCATAGTTCTAGATTTAAGACATTTGCTAAATGTCCTGCTACTTTTTTTGTTTTTGAGACATAGTCTCATTATATCGCCCTCGGTAGAGTGCCATGGCGTCACAGCTCACAGCAACCTCCAGTTCTTTACCCTGCTACTTTTTTACTCTTGTAATAGTTCTGCTTTTATTGTGCTTTAAAAATCTCTCTTATTAGCTGTCCTTACTACTTAATGACTAAGAAGGGCTTTAGGTTTTTTTTTTTTTTTTCAGGATAAGTTTATGAGTAACTATTGCAGTATACCAAACATCAAAACAAGTTATAGCATGTTCTGCAAATTCTTCATCTAAAACAATGCTAAGCAGCTTTAAAAATTATTGAACTTTTTTCTACCTCCTAGCTATAGAATGTTTTAAAAATCTCTATACATTATTTGTGTTTAGGAAAGTGCTGGCCAGCTGGAAATAAGCGCTCTTTCTGAAATTTATAAGTAAGTTGTATCACCTTTTCTTTCTGAGTATATGTGCGTGCCTCTGTTTATAAGGTTTCTATTAAAGTCCCATTAGGATTGGGGAAATTTGAGATTTGATGTAGTAATATGTAGAATGAAGAGGTCTAAGCAAACTCAGTTTGTAGAGTGGAGAACCTATTACAGATGCCCTCCTTTTAGCATTTGTGTCTGTATGGATGACTAAAAGACTTTAGGAACTGCTGATATTCTGTAGGAAGTCAGAATATTTATTTTATAATTCTCATATATTTAACTTTTGCCTCTTTGGCATGCATTCTTTGTGGAGTAATATTGCCCTCAGGTAGTGGGAATTGGTTTTGGGAGGGGCAAAACAACTCATATGTGGTTTTTGGTCCGTCAAATGGTCATAGTACATAAACAGATAACGCAGTACATCTATGGTATTAAAATTTCATAGAAAAATTAAGAAAAGTATAAAGAGATTTATTGGGAGGTGATTGTGGGTGGAATATTTGAGAAGCACTGCTCTACTGATTTGGAAGTTGTTTAAATGTTGATCTTTATAACTGCAAAAGTAGCATTTATGAGAGTTGTAGCGTTTTTAAAAAATAGCCATATAATATAGGTTATAGGCTAGTGGAAATCTTGTTCATTTAAGGAATCTGCTCTGTATAAGACTCCCTCATAATTCTTAGGATGGTAAGATTTTACCTTGGTAGAATCAGAACTCTCTTGTAATAGGGATTTTTTTCTTTTCTTTTCTTTTTTTTTTTTTTTTTGAGACAGAGCCTCAAACTGTCACCCTAGATAGAGTGCTGTGGCATCACAGCTAACAGTAACCTCCAATTCCTAGGCTCAAGTGAGTCTCCTACCTCCGCCTCCCAAGTAGCTGGGACTACAAGCACCTGCCACAACACCCGGCCATTTTTTTTGTTGCAGCCATCATTGTTGTTTGGCGGGCCTGGGCTCGATTCGAACCCACCAGCTCAGGTGTATGTGGCTGGTGCCTTAGCCACTTGAGCCACAGGTGCTGAGCTAACAGGGACTTTTTCAAGTCAGTACTTCACCATCTGTCCATTTCTCACTAAATCCAGCAAGACATGTAGAAGAGGCATTGGGAAGGTAGCTAGTCACTTTTTTGTTACTGTTAGGTCAGGAGTTGGCTTTTATATTGGCCTATTTTCTGTCTTTGTATGACCTTCAGGCTAAGAATGATTTTTAAAATACTTTACTTATTTATTTTTTTTTTTGCAGTGTTTGGCCAGGGCTGGGTTTGAACTTGCCACCTTCGGTATATGGGGCCGGCACCCTACTCCCTTGAGCCACAGGAACTGCCCTATTTTTTTCTTTCATTCTTTCTTTCTTTTTTTTTTTTTTTTAGAGATAGAGTCTCACTTTGTAGCCCTCGGTAGAGTGCTTTGGCTTTACGGCTCACAGCAACCTCCAGTTCTTGGGCTTAGGTAATTCTCTTGCCTCAGCCTCCCGAGTAGCTGGGACTACAGGCGCCCGCCACAACACCTGGCTATTTTTTTGTTGCAGTTTGGCTGGGGCCGTATTTGAACCCGCCACCCTCGGGTATATGGGATTGGTGTCCTTACTCACTGGGCCACAGGTGCTGCCCTTTAAAATATTTTAAATCCTTAAAAGGTCAAAGGAAGGTTTCATGTCATGAAAACTATATGAAATTCAAATTACAGTGCCTGTAAATAAAGCTTTATTGGAACACATTCATGACCATTCACTTAAGCATTATTTATGACTTATTTTTTTTGGCCGGGGCCAGGTTTGAACCCGCCACCTCTGGTATATGGGGCTGGAGCCCTACTCCTTTGAGCCACAGGTGCTGCCCACATTATTAATGGCTTCTTTCATGCTATAAAAGCACAGTTGAATAAACCATATGGCCTGCAAAAACCGAAATGCTTATTATTCGGCTTTTTGCCAAAAAAGATTCGCCAATCCTTGCTTAGATGGGGAGAGTCCCCAAAGCTCATACCATACATGCAATTGGTAATATTTTGTCTTTACCCCTTCCACCCCTAATTGAGATACATTTTTTTTTTAAGACAGAGTCTCATTGTGTCACCCTCGGTAGAGTGCTGTGGCGTCACAGCTCATGGCAACCTCCAATTCTTGGGCTTAAGCAATTCTCTTGCCTCAGCCTCCCAAGTAGCTGGGACTATAGGCATCCGTCACAACAATGCCCGGCTATTTTTTTGTGGCAATTGTCGTTTAGCTGGCCTGGCCCGGGTTCGAACCCGCCAGCCTAATTGAGACACCTTTTTTTATTGTTGTTGTTGAGACAGAGTCTCACTTTGTCGCCCTGGGTAGAGTACTGTGATGTTACAGCTCACAGCAACCTCAAACTCTTGGGCTTAAGTGATTTTGTTGCCTCAGCCTCCGAAGTAGCTGAGACCACAGGCACCCACCACAATGTCTGGCCATTTTTTGTTGCGGTTGTCATTGTCATTTTTAGCTCGCCTGGGCTGGATTCAAACCACCCACCTTTGGTGTATGTGGCTGGTGCCCTAACCACTGTGCTACTGACGCTGACCCTAATTGAGACCATTTTAAACAATTCAGGCTCTTTGGATCTTTTTTTTTTTTTTTTTTAAGACAGAGCCTCAAGCTGTCGTCCTGGTAGAGTGTCGTGGCATTATAGCTCACAGCAACCTCCAATTCCTAGGCTCAAGCGAGTCTCCTGCCTCTGCCTCCCAAGTAGTTGAGACTACAGGCACCCGCCACAACGCCCGGCTATTTTTGTTTGGGTTGTAGCCGTCATTGTTGGTTGGCGGGCCCAGGCTGGATTCGAACCCGCCAGCTCAGGTTTACATGGCTGACGCCTTAGCCCGCTGAGCCATAGGCGCCAAGCCGGCTCTTTGGATCTTAAAGCCAAACATTGGGCTTATTAGTTTATTTAAAAGTGTGAATACTTGAAGACGAATAATGACCTAGTACACAAATAATGACCTAGATCATGGTGGGAGGTGGGGGCAGGGGAGAGCAGAAAGAAAAGAGAAGGAAGTAGGGGGGTGAGGTCTCGGTGTGTGACACACCTCTTGGGGGCAAGACACAATTGTAAGAGGGACTTTACCTAACAAATGCAATCAGTGTAACCTGGTTTCTTATGTTCTCAATGAATCCCCAACAATTTAAAAAAAAAAAAAAAAAAAGGAAAAACTACGAATGCTTGTTAAAACTATCTCTTACATATACTAAATTATCTCTTCCCACCCACTTTTGTTTTCTACTCATGTAGTCGGGATTTCATTCTTTATCGCTATCCTGGAAAGCCTCCAACTTCTATCACAGATCATGGCTGTGAAGAAAAGGTAAGAAGATAAATGAATGTTGACTTAAAAGAAATTGAAACCAGGCATGGTGGCTCATGCCTGTAATCCTAGTACTCTGGGAGACGGAGGTGGGTGGATTTCTTGAGCTCAGAAGTTCTGAGACCAGCCTGACCAAGAGCGAGACTCCTCTCTCTACTAAAAACCAGAAAAACTAGCTGGATGTAGTGGTGCACCCCTATAGTCCCAGTTACTTAGGGAGGTTGAGGCTTGAGCCCAGGAGTTGGAGGTTGGTATGAGCTGTAATACCACTGCATGCTAGCCTAGGGCAACAGAGTGAGACTGTATCTCCAAAAAAAAAAAAAAAAAGAAAGAAAAAGAGGCTGGACACTGTGGCTCACACCTGTAATCCTAGCACTCTGGGAGGCCGAGGCAGGTGGATTGCTTGAGCTCAGGAGTTTGAGACCAGCCTGAGCAAAGTGAGACCCCGTCTCTACTAAAGATAGAAAAACCAAGGCAAGAAGATTGCTTGAACCCAAGTGTTAGAGGTTGCTGTGAGCTATGAAGCCATAGTCTCTACCGAGGTTGACAGAGTGAGTCTCAAAAAAATAAAAATGTATCAAATACAAAATATGCAGTGTTTCAAGTTAACAAATTTGTAGTAATTTATTACAATAGCAATCAGAAGCTTCTCTGCTTAGGAGTTAATAAACTTTTTTTTTTTGAGACAGAGCCTCAAGCTGTCACCCTGGGCAGAGTGCTATGGCATCACAGCTCACAGCAACCTCCAATTCCTGGGCTCAAGCGAGTCTCCTCCCTCTGCCTCCCAAGTAGCTGGGACTACAGGCGCCCGCCACAACGCCCGGCCGTTTTTTTTGGTTGCAGCCGTCATTGTTGTTTGGCGGGCCCAGGCTGGATTCGAACCCGCCAGCTGAGGTGTACATGGCTGGCGCCTTCGCCCGCTGAGCCACAGGCGTCGAGCCAGGAGTTAATAAACTCTTAAATGCAAATACCCCTTGTGGTGGGAGAAACTTATTCATAACTTTACTGTGAGTTGCTTTAGCTTGGCAATTGGAAATAGATTATTACTGAAATGGAATTGTGATTTCAGAAAAGGTTAGGAAAGAATAATAGGCCTGGCATCAGTGAACTTGATTATTAGAAGTTACCCTAGAGTAGTGCAGGAAGGTAGAAAAAAAAGTTTTTGGGATAATTTTTTCGCCCAGAACATGTGGCAGCATACTTCTGTATATTGACCACTGAAGATAGCATCATCTTCCGTTTGCTGATACCAAAGATAGCTTCAAAAGAAAAATATTAATGGTTAGGAATTATATTCCTCATACAAGATAGACCTTTTTATAGAGACAAGGTCTTGCTATGGTCCCCAGGCTGGAGTATAGTGGCTATTCATAGGTGTGATCATAGCACACTATAGCCTCAGACCTCTGGGCTCAAGTGATCTCTGCCTCAGCTTCTCAAGTAGCTATAACTACAGATGTGTGCCACACTGCACCTGACCAAGACACACACACACACACATTTTTTTTTTTTTTGTAGTTTTTGGTTGGGGCTGGGTTTGAACCTGCCACCTCCGGTATATGGCACCCTACTCCTTTGAGTCACAGGCACCGCCAAGACACATATTTTGAACAAAAATTTAGAAAGGTTTTGGAGCAGTTATGTGAACAGATTTTTATCTCATGGGATGTTTTTTGCTGAAAAATTTGGTTAGCAAATGTGATCTTTGGCTCGGTGCCTGTGGTTCAACGGGCTAAGGTGCCAGCCACGTACATCTGAGCTGGTGGGTTCGAATCCAGCCCGGGCCCGCCAAACAGCAATAAGAGCTGCAACCAAAAAAATGGCCTGGCGTTGTGGCGGGCGCCTGTAGTCCTAGCTACTTGGGAGGCGGGGGCAGGAGACTCGCTTGAGCCCAGGAATTGGAGGTTGCTGTGAGCTGTGATGTCACAGCACTCTATCCAGGGTGACATCTTGAGGCTCTGTCTCAAAAAAAAAAACCAAAACAAAAAAAAGTGATCTTTGAATTGTTTTGGGAAAAAACTGGGGGTTGAAGAAAATAGTTCAGTAGTTAACCCCTCATTTTTGTAGATAGCTCAGTGCCTTGAAGGATGTCTGTCTAATAGTATAACTGCCATATGATGTATTGATACATTGCTATTCAGTAGAGTGGGTAATCTTTTGAATAAATTGAGTGAAGTCCCTTTCCTTTCTTATTCTGAGTTTAGAATATTTAGGTATTTCGGCTCAGCGCCTGTGGCTCAACGGGCTAAGGCGCCAGCCACGTACACCTGAGCTGGCGGGTTCGAATCCAGCCCCTGGACCCGCTGAACAACAATGATGGCTTGCAACGAAAAAATGGCCAGGCGTTGTGGTGGGCGCCTGTAGTCCCAGCTACTTGGGAGGCAGAGGCAAGAGACTCGCTTAAGCCCAGAAATTGGAGGTTGCTGTGAGCTGTGATGCTACAGCACTCTACCCAGGGCAACAGCTTGAGGCTCTGTCTCAAAAAAAAGAATATTTAGGTATTTCACTTAATTTCTTCAGTCATTCTTAGAAGTTAAGCTCAGTCTCTTGACATCTATTAGGGTTTCTATTATGTTCAGTAACTTAATTTGTAAAAATTTCTATTTTTTGCAAATTTGTAAATCAGGAGTTGTTTCATATATTAAAGGAATGTGATTGAGGTGAACAGTGTAACAGTAGTAGTGATTTTAATCTTGGCATTTAAAAGTCACTGCTAAGAAGATCTCTTTATGAGGTACAGCTTGCATTTCCTTCTAATTAGATTTTATTTTATTTATTATTTATTTTGAGACTGAGTATCAAGCTGTCATCCTGGGTGTAGAGTATGGTGGCTGTCACAGCTCACAGCAACCTCCATCTCCTGGGTTTAGTGATTCTCTTGCCTCAGCCTCCCAAGCAGCTGGGACTACAGGCGCCCACCACAACACCCAGTCATTTTTTGGTTGTAGTTATCATTGTCATTTGGCAGGTCAGGGCTGGATTCAAACCCGCCAGCTCTGGTGTATGGGCTAGTGCCTTAGCTGCTTGAGCTATAGACGCTGAGCCTATTTATTTATTTGTTTTCCTTATTTTTTTGAGACAAATTCTCACTATGTCACCCTTAGTAGAGTGCCGTGGCATTACAGCTTACAGCAACCTCAATCTCTTGGGCTTAAGCGATTCTCTTGCCTCAGCCTCCCAAGTAGCTGGGACTACAGGCACCTGCCACAATGCCCGGCTATTTTTTGTTGGCGTTCTCATTGTTGTTTAGCTGGCCCAGACCGGGTTCAAACCTGCTACTTTCTGTGTATGTGGCTGGTGCCATAACCACTGTGCTAGCCTTTATTTATTTTTATTTTTTTGAGACAGAGCCTTACTTATTAATCCTTGTTAGAGTGCGGTGATGTCACAGCTCACAGCAACCTCCAACTCCTTGGGCTTAGGCGATTCTCTTCCTTCAGTCTCCCGAGTAGCTGGGACTGCAGGCACCCACCATAACCCCTGGCTATTTTTTTGTTGCAATTTGGCTGGGGCTGGGTTTGAACCCACCACCCTTGGTATATGGGGCCGGTGCCTTACCCACTGAGCCACAAGCGCTGCCTGCCTTTATTTATTTTGCTTGAAACAGAATCTCACTCTGGGGTGGTGCCTGTGGCTCAAAGGAATGGGGAACCGGCCTCATATATCCAGGGCGGCGGGTTCAAGCCTGATGCCCACCAAAACTGCAAGAAAAAAAAAAAAAAAAGAATCTCACTCTGTGGCCCTGGGTAGGGTGTTGTGGTGTCATGATAGCTCACAGCAATCTCAAACTCTTGGGCTCAAATGATTATCTTGCCTCAGTTTTTCTATTTTTAGTAGAGACAAGGTCTCACTCCTGTTCAGAGGTGATCTTGAACTCCTGAGCTGAAGCAATCCACTGGCCTGGGCCTTCCAGAGTGCTGGGATTATAGGCGTGAGCAACTCCATCCAGCCTATATTTAGATTTTAAAAATGACATTAAAGACTAGATAGGGTGACTCAAGCCTATAATCCTAGCACTCTGGGAGGCTCAGGTGGGTGGATTGCTTGAGCTCCAGAGTTTGAGACCAGCCTGAGCAAGAGTGAGACTCCATCTCTACTAAAAATAGAAAAGCTAGGGTGGTGCCTGTGGCTGAACCAGTAGGGCACAGACCCCATATGCCGGAGGTGGCAGGTTCAAACCTAGCCCCAGCCAAAAAAACTACAACAACAACAACAAAAAAATAGAAAAGCTAGCCAGCCATAGTGGTGCATGCCTGCAGTTGGAGCAACTCAGGAGGCTGAGGCAAGAGGATTGGTTGAGCCCAAGAGTTTGAGATTGCTGGGCGGTGCCTGTGGCTCAGTGAGTAGGGCGCCAGCCCCATATACCGAGGGTGGCGGGTTCAAACCCAGCCCTGGCTAAACTGCAATAAAAAATAGCTGGGCATTGTGGCAGGTGCCTGTAGTCCCAGCCACTTGGGATGCTGAGGCAAGAGAATCACCTAAGCCCAGGAGTGGGAGTTTGCTATGAGCTGTGTGACGCCACGGCACTCTACCGAGGGTGATAAAGTGAGACTCTGTCTCTACAAAAAAAAAAAAAAAAAGAGTTTGAGATTGCTATACACCATGATGCCTTGGCACTCTACCTAGGGCAATAGAGTGAGACTCTGTCTTTAAAAGAAAAAAAAAACTTAAAATAATAATACATTTAGGCTCGGCGTCTGTGGCTCAATGGGCTAAGGCACTAGCCACATACACCTGAGCTGGCGGGTTCGAATCTAGCCCGGGCCTGCCAGACAACAATGATGGCTGCAACCAAAAATGGCCAGGCGTTGTGGCGGGCGCCTGTAGTCCCAGCTACTTGGGAGGCGGAGGCAAGAGACTCACTTGAGCCCAGGAATTGGAGGTTGCTGTGAGCTGTGATGCCACAGCACTCTATCCAGGGTGACAGCTTGAGGCTCTGTCTCAAAA
>CAUYON010168847.1:0-12246 GCA_963573935.1 Arctocebus calabarensis
GAGGGGTGCTCTTTCATAGCATGTCTGAAAAGTGAATAAAAATCCATATAAAACAAATATTCAAATAGTTTCCATAGGAACACAGATAAGTGTGACCCCATCTCCTAATCTTACATATTGCTGCATCTGTGCCAACCTTACTCTTACAAAGACATTTCAAAACTAGCAATAATTAAGTTAAATGGTCCCCCCAAATCCCCTAATTCAAGCTAAACTTGCAGTTAACAGCTGCAGAATGATATCTACACATTAATACCAGCTGAAGCACAAGTTGCTGGGTGACGTTTCATTCCACTTTCCCAAGCACAAGACACAGGCAGAGTGCCCACATCCTGCTCTTCTACTTCGGGTAGGTAGTTGGGGTTCTGGATTTGCTGTATGAGTTGCCATGTCGGTCCTGAAATCACATAGTAGATAGTTGGCCTCTGGAATCCATTGAAAGTAGAAGCAAAGCTGCAGTGTAAGCACCCATATTTTCAAAGAGCATCCAGTCGCCCACATGCATTTCTGGCAGGTCACAGCGCTCAACTATCCGGTCAAGGCCATCACATGTTGGTCCCCATATGCTGGATGAATGATACTTCTCATCTGGTTTATGTCTCTTTTGTAGAAGAGGCTTTACGTGAGCATGATCATAAAGGATGCAATTAAATGATCCATATACTCCATCATTCACGTAATACATAAAGGTTTGTTCACTGGACTCATCTTCATCATCAGAGCCTATCTGTTCTGTTAATACAATTTTTTTGGCAATGATATTAACTGCAAGTGTGAAAGCTGATGCAACATAATATCTGCCTGGCTCAGCTAAGATTCTCACTCCAGAGTCTAATGGAAAGTACTTGTCCAATGCTGGGTTGATTACACCAGTGATCTCTTCAAATTTAAGCTTCACATCCTCAGATCCAGGAAAGCCACCGCCAATATCAAGCAGGTACATGCTGAAACCAACCTCAGCTCCCATGTCAAAGACATAGCGGGCATTAGAGATTGCCTGCACAAAGGTCTCAGAATCAGTACAGCCACTTCCTACGTGGAAGCTGACACCAATGACATCAATATTGAGCTCTTTTGCCCATTCCAAAAGAAGTCTGCTGGTTTTGAGCGTGGCACCAAATTTAACACTGAGTCGACAGACTGCTTTGGAATCATCAGTGGCAATCTGCGAAACCAACTTGGCCTTTAGATGTGCTCTGGCAACTTTCATCAACTCAACTTCACTGTCAAAAGTCATCATCTGGACCCCTTTATTGGCAGCATACTTAATCTGAGACACTTGTTTATAAGGATTTGGATAGATAATCCTCTCTGGAGGCACCCCGAGACTTTGCACCAATTGATTTCATTTTTGCTAGCACAGTCAAATCCTGTCCCAATGGCAGCGAGGGTCTTCACAATGGTTCTACTGTCATTACATTCAACTGCATAAAAGGGAGTGACACGAGGAAGAGCTTTTAGCCATCTTCGGTGTTTCTTCAGAACATCTCCGAGGTCTGCTACATAGAAGGCATCCTTATCATCAGAAGAGGAAACTTCATTAATTTTTTGGTCCAGAATGTCCTTGGCAATAAAACCTTCATCAAGCAAGTGGCAGTCAAACTCTTCATTACTAATGTTGTTCATGGTTTCTTGATGTTTCTCTGTAATGCAACAAATTGAAAAACTAAGAGATGGAATTTAAAGAAATACTTCCAGCTTCTCAGAAAGGCAATTCTCCAGGAATTCTGAATCCCACTGTCTGTGTCCTCCGAGCAACAGTGGAAACCTTCTGATAAACAAAGAGAGGTTGCCATCGTAGAGCATCAAGGCACCACAGGCCAACCCCATGGAGAAGCTGGAAAGCTGTCACCCGTGCAGAGCCAGAGCTGCAGGAGCGCTCGGCCACCCCCGCTGCACCCGTCAGTGCCTGGCTCCCGCCTGCCAGAGACACCGGCCCAGGGTGGCGCCGGAGCAGCTGGCAGAGGGGCGGCCCGGGCGGCGACTTCAGGGACTGACCACTGTTAACTTTTTTAATATGAGATCTTGAGGAAGCCATCATCATTGACAATATACATCCAAGATCAGAATGTATGAATGAATAAGGCAGTTTATTATATTTAGGTATCAGCAAATACAAAAATAATGCAAGCAGTAATAAAGTAATTATTATGAACTTTGTTTCTTGTAAGCTGCTTCTTAAGAGCCACACTTGAATCAGCACTGCCCCCAGGGACACTGCCCTCACCATCATCCTACAGCCTCCTGTAAAGGTGTTCATCAGTTATTCTCACTTGTAGGAAATCCTTGTTTGTGAGTTCGCTGTAGACTAGCAGTGAGGGTGACATTCACCACGTATTTCTGGAAACATGTTACGAATTACGGAGTCTCAGAATATTAGCATATAATTGATCACTGTGAAGAGAGGTGAGAAGAAATGTCCTGACGATAAATTATGGTCTTTAACGTATTGTCAGTTGATTTGAACAGGACGCAGGAAGTAAATTACACACGTAAACATTAAGGTTCAGACAGGAGTGTGCTGCTGTAGAGGATACCCACATCCCTGCCCAGGGGATGAGTCCATGAATCCACCTTCCATCATAGGAGACAGAAAGGCTTCTGGACAGAAGGAGGTAGATATATTTCCTTCTCAATTACTGTTGCCTTTTGAGAATATATTTATTAATTCTTCCATTCATACCATAAAGGATTTTCATTTTATTTTGTCATGCATGAAACTCTGTGACTATGTCTGCCTCCTTTTCAGTTATTTGTCGTTTTATTTCCTGGAAAAATTATCATCTTTCAAATATTTGAAGTAAATGAGGAAAGTGCTGCTTTCTTTAAGGTGCTATTGTTATACATTTATAATTATTTTGGTTATTAGTTTGGATGTAGGAGTAGTGTCCTCACCCATTGCCAGCCTGACGGTTTGAGCCAGAAGGCCAGAGGCTCATTATGATAACGGCTGTTGGAATGCTGTTGCTTATATCTTTAAATGCTGGGAATTAGACCACACTTTTAAACAGAGAACACACACCCTTGAAAACATCCAGACTCACTTTGAATTAGTCACCATGAAAAGAAAAAAAAAAGGCAAAATAAGATTACCTTTTCTCCTGGTGACTCTTTGTTTATTTTTGTATTATAAAGGCTTGAGAAATGGATAACTTCAGTTAATTTTCAATCAGTCGACCTTAATTATTTCCAATTCTTACATATCCCTGCTGGTTAAGATCACAGCGCAGTGGGAAACAGTGTCATCATGAGCACCACCACTTAGGTCATGCGTCCCTGCCCCAGGAAATGACTCCCCAACCTTGACTCTGACCCTGTGCACTGTAGCCGCTCATGGTCTGGTATGTGACCTTCCCTGTGTTTTCTGTGTTTTCACTTCCTATCTCTGGCATTGTGTTACCCAAGTGTTTTGTAACATTGACTAATCCCCTTCCTTTGTGTCTCATTTGGCTCACATTTTTGTTTCTTATTCAGTTGAATGGCTAAAGGTGACTTAACTCAGAAATGCAACCTGTGTATTAATTATAACTGGATTAAATTTTCATCATCTTAGACATCTGTTAAAGGGATGGATTGTGATTATTCCCTTGAACTACAGTATTCATTATAAAAGATTTGTATTTTCCTTTGAGAGAAAGCAGAGCACAAAGTTACATAAGTTTGCAACTTAAGTATAGGCAAAGCAAATCTTTGAGATTAAGAGAAAGTGTTCATATGTCTGCTTATGAATTTTGGCACAGTGTTAGACAATTTGAGCTGTATGGGAGTCATACATCAAAATCTGAACTTTATGACTTGTTAGACAGTATCTTTAAAAAGTTATTCCCTTTGATGTTTGTGAAAATATGGCAAGTCTTTATATGGGACTATTGTGCTAGGTAGAGAGAGTGCTATATTGGGGTTTTACAGAGTGGAGGGGAGAAATTGGGCTCAATTTGGAACACAAGGAAAAGTGGGAATTTTATAGCCAAGTAGCAGAGTTGGGGTAGGGTAAGTCAGAGTTTGAAAAATTACTAAGCAGAAACATCAGGGTTAAGGAGAGATTGAGGTTAAACTGACCATACAGGATTCTGACCAAAGATAGGCCAAGGAAATCCATCGCAGAGCAGCTGGGGGATGGTGGGAAATGAGGAATTTAATCACTGAGCTGGGGCGATCAGACATCAAGGATGGGGGATATGGGCCAAACCAACTTGGCAGTTATTAAGAGTGGGCTCTTGAGAACAAGCCCAAGACAGGGGCTATTTGAAAAAGAGCTCCGAGAAGCTTCATTAGATTTGGGTCAGGGAGAGAATCTTTGTCAAGATTAAGAAGCTGTATAGAAACTTTAAAAGTTAATTTCAGTTTCCTCTGGGCACAGAATCCCAACCATGTCCCCCACGGTGACCCAAGAAGTTCTCTTGTATCAAATTTTATTCAACTGAGAGAGCCTTGTTTTTGAAAAACTTGAAGACAAAAATCAAATGTCAGATTCCACTATGGACTGAAAACCTAACCATTACCTTAATTTTGGAGAAGAAAACACAAAATTAAAACACAATCCCATTTTACGCACTGATGGCGCTCATGGGATTCTGAATTTCTTTAAAAATTGGTAATTCTTTAACATAAAAAAAGGTCAAATATTCAAGGCCCCTCCATCTGTAAGGAATTTTTTTCTGAGTGGTGTTAGAATGTGTTGCGCCTATGTGCTTTCGTTGATGTGACTGTGCATTATGCCTCAGAACATTTTTTATTATTTTTTTTTCCAGATGGCAGACATGACGCTCAGGAAAGCAGCTTAAGAGACTTAATAAAAGAGCTGCCAGACACCCACTACTGCCTCCTCAAGTACCTATGCCAGTTCTTGGCAAAAGTAGCCCAGCATCACCTGCAGAATCGCATGAATGTTCACAATCTCGCTACTGTATTTGGGCCAAACTGCTTTCAGTAAGTTAGTGGAGTTTGCTCTTAATATCGTCATGTTCCCTTTTCTATTTGCTACTTTCTGAAATTACTGGGATGTAGAAGCAGAATTCAATCTGAAATATCAACCTAATCATGTTGGAGAAGTTGCATCTTGTTGTTGGCTATTTAGTTTTGTTTTTCATGCAGATTTAAAAAAAGGCAGCTATGCCTTTTGATGAAACCATAATATACGATAATTCAAATAACCTTATTTATAATTCTGGAAATAAGTTTTATTTTCATAAAAGTGCATTTCAAAAATCTGTACTCTGAAATGTTTCTTAGCGGAAAGGAGTATAATACAGTATTTTTTAATAGTGATTAAGTTCAAATTATTGCTACTAGATGGGAAATTATGAGTAGAATTATGTCAGTGACAGAAAAATGTAACCTTGATTTCATGTATTCATTTTCTTGAAATGAACTAGGCTAGAAAGAAACTACTCTGCTTTGGTAGGTGTTGCATCACTGGCCACAGAACTTGTGTAAAGATTTATATTTTATTTGTTATTCTTTAATGCTCTTTAGTTGTTGATATATGAGACATGATCTTGCAGTCCAGACATCTTGGCTTTTAACTCTCCTGTTAATCTTCTGATATTAAACACATTCCTTCTAGTTAGGAGAAAGAACACGCATGCTGTAAACATTCATGGAAATTCTCAGCAAGCTTTTTTCTCTTTTTTAAGTAGCATATCTACTTTTCCGCTCCATTAATCTATACGCTCATTCAGCTAGTAATGTTGCCGTTTTCAGGATGACTGTCAAAATTTAGACTTTGGCTTAGGTCTTGGTGACTGCAGGATTCCAGGCCATTCAGAGCCCAATTTGGGGAGAAAGTCTGTCTTAATAACTACCCTGATTTCAACTTTAAAGATGTTAACTTTTCAATAATGACATTTTATAGGATATGTTAGAGTCTCGTGAATAAGTATCTCACACAACCTCCGCTCTAATGTTTTTATCTTATTAAATGGAGCTCTAAGATAGTAAAAAGGCTGTATTCTTTTTCTTCCTATCTGTTCATAAACCTTTTTTTGTTGTTGTTATCTAATGAAGGTATGAGTAGACCATTGTTTAGTAATTTTGAAACTTTAGTTTCTAGAAGAGGTGAAATGGATTTGCATATAGAATGTTTATTTAATGATTGTAAAACACAGATCTATACTTCGTTACTGATTGAGAAGATTGGACTTGATCTAAAATTTCTGGGAACCTGCTCCTGTAATCCATCAAATATACTATTCTTTTGGATGCTATTCTACACAGAACTGTTTTCTAAATTTTATTTTCAGATTATTCATTACTAGTGCCAACATAGTTTTATTTTGCATTTACTTTATTGTAAATGAGATAGAATTTTTACTTATGTTTAAGGGTTATTTATCTTTATTTCTCTTCATGTATTTGTTTGTGTCTTTTGCCCATTCTATCAGATCCTTAGCTTGGTTTTTTTTTTTTTTCTTTGTTGAATACTTATTTTCAGTTTCTTTTTCCCTTAAAAACAACATCTAAAACTCTACCATCTTCTCTTTATGTATCACTTTGTCACATCACTTTCATTATTATTGTATCACTTCATGTCATGGGTTGCGCTGTCCAAGATACTAAGTTTGAGTCTGAGTTTTCAAGTAGGAGTTTGATTGGGTAGTACTCTTTGGACATACTCCCTTGTACCTGTAAGGAGTAGAGGGGAAAAGGATAATGCAGAAGTTGAACTGCCATGCAGTTATAGCAAAGGCTTCATTCCATCCTGGAGCAGCTTAGAACATGGGATGGACTTTCAGAGAGATCCTTAATTGAATCAAAGTGTTTGATATCTTCGCCCGTTTCCAGCAGTCACTGGAGGTAAGCTGTGCCCAAGGAGGTGGTGACCTCTCCAAAGAGAGACCTGGCTTCAAGCCATAAGCAGGCAACACTCAGCAGAGGTGGGGTGGGCAGTGATCACCTCTGGCATAAAGGGGACATCTGGGTAGGACCCCAGAGTCCATTATATTTTTTATAATTTAAAATATATTTTTGTAACGTACTGTGACACAGTACTAAATATTTTCTCTGGAAAATCTAGCAAACTTTGAACTGTAAACTGCATATGTTGTATGTAATTCTTCTAAGGGAATTCTCAATATTTTCAGACATTCAAAATTTCCAATTTTTCAGATAGGTAAAAATCCTCTTGAATACCTTATTATTCTTTGAAATTATCAGATATCGCTTCCCCCAAATTTTGGTAGTTATGAAAATGGGTGCTGGCTTTTCAGTGCTTTGGATAGCATGAGGTATCAAAGGAAGATAGAGGGTGACCTGCAGTGTTTATTTTTCTGTTAAGTTTTCTATAAAACAAGACCCACAGTGTTTGCTTTGCAACTTACGTGAGACCCCCTAGAGAAAGTCCTGGTATATCGTAGTCAATTTGCAGAGCAGTGTTGGAATTCACGTACTTTTCATCAAATGCATTTATAGTTTCATTGGGGAAAAATCAGAATGTGTAGACTGTGCCTCCTACCACGTAATGGACAGTGCTCCTTAGAAACACGAGATCGGAAACATGGCATTTCTCTTACTTTAGTTGTTGTAGTTTTCCTTTTTCTCTTACATATTATGCAAACTTCTTACAATATTGATATACTTTTTAATCTTTAAAGAAAGAAAAAATTTCTTGTCCAATAAAAGTTCTAAACCCAAGCCAATGTCTTCCACTCGTACTTGTATAAGGGACACATTTGGCCACCTTGGATTGCCTGGGCTCTCCCCCCCCTCCCAGAGCAGTCTGTGGACTCCAGGCTTTGACCCTTGTTCTGCTGTAGGAATGCTGGACCCTTCTCCTTGGCTGCTAGCTTGCAGCTGCGTCAGCCACCTACCTACCCAGATCTACTTTTGGACCGTAAATTAGGATCTTGATTTCCTAGAGGCTACCAAGAGGGGTTGGAAAAGGCAACCAGGAGATCTAGAACAGTTAAGCCCTGCAGGTTAATGGGAAGCAGAACTCAGGAGGAAACAGGATTGATCCGTAACCCTTCCTTCTTCCTCTCCTGGAAGGCTTCTTGCAGCCTTTCTGGGGAATTCCAGACTGCAAAACAAAGCCTCTGTCAAGAAAACAGTTGTGTGTCTTTGTGGTTCTTCGTGTCGTAGCTGTGCACACTTCACATTATTTCACAGCCCCGCTGGCCTTCTTTTCTCATCCGTGCTGCCCTGTACCCCTGCTCTCAAAGTCATGCACCGCTACCTTCTTTCTTGCCTCAGTCTCTTCCCTTGTGACTCTGCTGTGAGGCCCTGTACTGTGTTCCTAATGAGTCAGCAGATTGCTCCAATACACTCGGAAAATCTGTTTTCTTAAGATAAGGCAAAGAGTTTTAAAGTTTATTGTTAGGTATGCATGAATTTTCTTTAAACATACTGACTGTGGAACTCAATTTCCTCCTGAACTTATAAATAGCAATTCTACTATACATGTTATTTACCCAACATTATTATATTCGTATGACTCCTTTGAATTTGAAGCTTTCCTTTGACAAAAAAGTAGTCAACCCTAAGGTCAGTAACATAAGAAAACAACTATTTTTATTTTCTGTTTAGAATTAATTTGAAAATCTACTTGTTAAGCGATGTTGATGAAGAGACCAAAGACCCCCCCCAATTTTTTTTAAGCCTAGACTTTTTTGGTGTGGGGTTTTGGTTGTTATTATGTTTGTTAACATTCTTGGCACTTTGCATTAAAACCCATTGCACATTCTTAATTAACTTTCATGATTTAATAGCGCCAATGTCTTCAATCACTAATAATTTACTAATCGCTACTGATGAGTAAGTAATTTTGATCAAATTTTGCTTCAAATCTTTGCTTCCTTTACCTCTGTCTACAGATACATACATTCTATTCTTTGAAACGAGTGTTTGTAAGCAGTAATATTACAGATATTCCCGAAACTTAGAGGTAAATCAATTCTATATTTTGAATGATAAGCTCTTTTACATATGCTTCTATCCAGGATATTATATTTTTTTCTTACCCATAGAGCCAAAATGGTTTTCTGCAAGATGGCCTCAAGTCTTGCAGAAAAATAAGACAGTAAGTTAGTGGCATCAAATCACTAATCATAACTTGTATCTGCATCATCTATATGTGTGTAATTAGGTGTTTAGATAGCATCAATAAATGTTAGATGAGATGAGCTAAATTTGTGGACGCCCAACCAGATAAGCTTATAATACTGCCGTTGTTTGCTGACTACTTATTACTAAGCAGCTTTATTTGGTTTGCAGATCAGAAGTTACTTTTGGAAATGGGTAATTTGAGTTGAAAAGTATAAACAGATGAAATGTTTTAAGTTACGCCTAAGCCCTAGACTTATTCATATTAATAAATTTTATAAACTATATGTATCTATTGTAATGTATCTGTTGATAAAATGTAAAATATTCACTTTATTTTTTCCATAATTGTATTGATTATTGCCATCCTCCATGAACAAGGTTTTGTAATATTGAAGAATAGGTGATTGGAAAGTTTAGCCTTTGCTTAAATCTGTACCAGTTTTGTCCAGTGGTAATTCCAAACTTTTGTTTTGTTTTGTTTTGTTTAGAGACAGAGTCTCACTTTGTCACCCTTAGTAGAGTGCTATGGCTTCATAGCTCACAGCAACCTCCACTTCTGGGCTTAGACAATTCTCTTGCCTCAGCCTCCCAAGTAGCTGGGTCTACAGACACCTGCCACAACGCCCAGCTATTTTTTTGCAGGTCGGCCAGGGCTGGGTTTGAACCCACCACCCTTGGTATATGGGGCCAGCGCCCTACTCACTGAGCCACAGGCACAGCCCCAATTTGAACTTTTTTTAGAGATAGGGGTCTCACTGTGTTGCTTAGGCTGGTCTCAAATGCCTGGCTTCAAATAATCCTCCCACCTCGGCCTCCCAAAGTGCCACACTTACAGGCATGAGCCACCAGGCCAGGCCTCACTGGTTATTTCATTGCCTTTAGTTCTGTGTTATCAGTCCCACTGCTGCTTGTAACTGTAATAATTATCTTTACAGTGCCATGTTATTTGAAATGGATATAAATTTATTTTTCTTCACTTCTCTATCTTTTTTTAATTTTCTTTAACTTTTTAATTATTATTATTAAATCATGGTTGTGTACATAAATGCAATCATGGGGTACAATGTGCTGGTTTTATATACAGTTTGAAATATTTTCCCAGGAAAGCGCTGTGGCTGGGATCACTGCTTAAGTGGCTATCCACCCACTCAGTGTGCCAAAACCAGTCTCACCCTATGCCCCTGAGGGCTAAGGCTGCAAGGTGTCTCAGTCCCCGCCCTTAGGCTGCTCAGTCAGTAGATTACTTGCTTCCGCCCAATGCCTATTCTGGGACCCTGAGGGTGGAGCTTGCCAGGGCAGTTCTCCCACAATGGCTCCACACAGCCCACCACCAAACACTGGCAGCTCTGTCTGACTTGATGGCCCAGTCCGGGGCCCCAGACAATACTCAAAACCCAAGTTCTGCCCAAGTTCTCTCAAGGCAGTTCAACTGAGTGCCAAGTCCAAAAGAAACCCAAACAGCTCACCGGCAAGGCCCCTCCAGCCTGCAGTCCCCACTGTTGCCCCACCCACAGCCGCCAACAGGGTCAGACCGAACGAACAGACGCAACCACTTGCCCAATCTCCACCGCTTTAGCCTTCCTCAGGGTGTCCAGAAGTCTCATGCTGTCTCCCTGTGTCCCCAAAGGGAAGTTTCTGGGCAGATCCTGCCTGGCAGAGATGCCTGAAGTCCTCTCTCCCCAGTCTCACCGTGCCCAGCCGCAAGGAAGCTGTTACTCGTCTGCAATCTTTCTCCGCCTCCAATTCCAAGAAGATTTTTTTCCTCTGGGTAGATGCCTAGTAATGGGATTGCAGGATCAAATGGGAGATCTAATTTGAGTTCTTTGAGGGCTCTCCCTACTTCCTTCCAAAAAGGTCGTATTACTTTGCAGTCCCCCCAGTAGTGTAAAAGTATTCCCTTCTCTCCACATCCATGCCAGTATCTGTAGCTTAAAGACTTTGAGATGTGTGCCATTCTCACTGGGGCTAGGTGATATCTCAAGGTTTTATTTGAATTTCTCTGATTATTAGGGATGATGAGCATTTTTTCATGTGTTTGTTTAACCATTCATCTGTCTTCTTTAGAGAAGGTTCTATTCAATGGTACAGGGGATTGTTGGCCCTTATTTGTTGATTAATTTGAATTCTCTAGTGATAAATGGGAAATAACAACAGAAGCCACAGAGATATAAGATATTATTTCTGAGTACTACAGGAAACTCTATCACCTGAAATTTGACAATGTAGAGAAAATTGATTAATACCTGGAATCACACCCAGTCCCTAGACTTAATCAAGAGGAAATAGATTTCTTGAAAAGACCATTTTCAAAACTGAGATCAAAGAAACAATAAAAAAAAATCTCCAAGCAACAACAAAAATTCCATGGTCCAGATGGCTCCAAACAGAATTCTATCAAACTTTCAAAAAAGAGCGTATTCCCATACTGCAGAAATTATTCGAAAGATTGAGAAGGAAGGAATCCTCCCCAACACATTCTATGAAGCAAACATCACCCTGATACCAAAACAAGGAAAGGACACAACTAAAAAGGAGAATATCAGAGCAATCTCACTAATGAATGTAGATGTAAAAATTCACAACAAAATCCTAGCCAATAGATTACAGCTACCCATTTGAAAAATCATTCATCATGATCAAGTAGGTTTCATCCCAGGGATGAAAGACTGGTTTAACATATGCAAGTTCATAAATGTAATTCACCATATCAACAGAAGCAAAAACCAAGCCCATATGATCCTCTCAATAGATGCAGAAAAAGTACTCAATAAAATTCAGCATCCTTTTCTAATTAGAACACTTAAGAATTTAGGCATAGGTGGCACATTTCTGAATCTGATAGAAGCCATCTACAACAAACACACAGCTAATATTATACTGAATGGAGTAAAACTAAAAGCTTTTCCACTTAGAACTGGAACCAGAAAAGGTTGTCCTCTATTGCCACTACTATTCAACATAGTGCTGGAAGTTTTAGCCAATACAATTATGCTAGAGAAGGAAATAAAGAACATCCAGATGGGTGCAGAAGAGGTAAAAGTCTCACTCTTTGCCAATGATATGATCTTTTTTTTTTTTTATAATTTTATTGAATCATAATTCTGTACATTGGTGCAATCATAGGGCACGATTCATATACATTCAGAAATGTTTTGATCGTACTGTTACAGTTAGCCTTCATGGCATTTTCTTGATCACTATATA
>CAUYON010168850.1:0-10000 GCA_963573935.1 Arctocebus calabarensis
TGTGGTGGGCGCCTGTAGTCCCAGCTACTTGGGAGGCGGAGGCAAGAGACTTGCTTGAGCCCAGGAATTGGAGGTTGCTGTGAGCTGTGATGTCACAGCACTCTATCCAGGGTGACAGCTTGAGGCTCTGTCTCAAAAAAAAAAAAAGAAAGAAAAATGTGGTATATCCATACAATGTAGTATTATTCAGCCATAAAAAGGAATTAAGCACTGGTAAATGCTACAGCATAGATGAACCTTGAACACATACTAAGTGAAAGCAGTCACAGAAAACCACATGTTGGGTGATTCCATTAACATGTAAAGTCCATAGGCAAATCCACAGAGGCAAAAAGTGGTTGCCAGGGGCAGGGGAAGAAAAAAATTGATTGACTACTAATACACAGATATAGGGTTTCTTTGTGCAGTGTTGAAAATGTTCTAGGGCAGCGCCTGTGGCTCAAGGAGTATGGCGTCGGCCCCATATACCAGAGGTGGCGGGTTCAAACCCAGCCCTGGTCAAAAACTGCAAAAAAAAAAAGAAAATGTTCTAAAATTAGACTGTAGTGATGGATACACAATTCTGTGAATATACTAAAACATACTTAATTGTACATTTTAAAAGGGTAGAAAGTTGGTTAAATGTACATTCCTACATATAATGACTCATGTCTATAATTTCATTACTTTGAGAGGCTGAGGCGGGAAGATAGCATGAGGCCAGGAGTTCAAGACCAGCCTGGAGTTGAGAATGAGAATCCATCTCTACAAAAAAATTTAAAAATTAGCTGGGCATGGCAGCACATAAGCTAGTAGTCCATTAGCTATAGTCTACAGCAGGGACTACTAACTGCTCAGGAGGTAGAGGTTAGATCACTTAAGTCCAGGAGTTGGAGGCTGTAGTGTGAGCTATGATCACGTAATTGCACCCCAGCCTAGACAACAGAGCAAAACCTTGTCTCTAATTTTGTCTTCAGGTTACACTTGCAAACTCACTGCCAACAATATTTATAAACAAAACTTAGGTTCCCGTCAAACAAAAATTAATCCGAATTACTCTGTTGGGAATAAGAAAGAACCAACATATCATTGATACAATCAGACATCTCCAAGAATGATAGAAGCTAAAACATTAGTGGGTGAGTGAAGAGTTTAAGTAACACAAGATCCTTATTACTATAAGGGTTATCTTCAGGAACACAGAACTGGAATGTATTATTATTTTAAAAACTTAAACAAAAGCAACAGTATTACAATCTGCCTGAGGAATATTATAACAGATGTTTGGCAAGGCTTCTGTAAGAAGGTAGTTCAAAGAGAAAGTATTTGGCATTGTAACTCCTAGCACTATCCAGGGTATAAAAAAGATGGCCTAATTTACAGATACCAATCTCAGATGGAGACAATATGAAGAACAGGAGAGAATATGCTGATTGGTCAACTTCATCTCCAAGCCAGATTGATCACTTTATTTTTTTCTTTATAAATCAAGAACTATTTTTTTGGTTTACATATGGAATAATATAAATGTGATTAGTTAGCACATTTATATTACAATAATATATAAGAATAGACTATATATAAAAATATTAGAATAATATAAATGTGATTAAATCACATCAGGGTGATTTAATTCCACTGGCATTCTAGTTCTAGCTCTACCACTAAGAAGCTATACAACCTTGGGCAAATGACTTCACTACTCTTAGTTTCTTCATGTATAAAAGAAAAGAGCTTGACTAACTTGAAATCAAGATTTTTTTTCAATTCTATTTTTTTTTTTATCACTTTGTCACCCTCAGTAGAGTGTTGTGGCGTCACAACTCACAGCAACCTCAAAGTCTAGGACTCAAGCAATTGTCTTGCCTCAGTCTCCCAAGAAGTCAGGACTACAGGCGCCTAACACAACATCCAGCTATTTTTGTTGTTGTTTAGCAGACCTGGGCCGGGTCTGAACCCACCAGCCCCAGAGCATGTGATTGGCGCCCTAACCACTGAGCTATGGGGGCCCAGCCATTTTTTTTTTCAATTCTAAAGCTCAATGATTCAGAAACCTGAAAAGTACTACTAGTAGAATGGAGTTCAACAATCAATGTATTTAACAACACAAAATTTCATTGGGAGGGATGATATAAAATTTTAAATGATATAACAAATACTTTCTCAAAAAATTAGAACCTATTAGGGCATACAAATATAACAGAACGTTGTTTTAAATTATAATCAGAAACTGACATATATGACTCACCAGTAACCATTTAACCAACATTCAGTGTAGCCAAGAAAAACTAAAAATGTATTACATGGTTGCTCAAGTCTAGAAAACACAGACACACACACCCAAAATCCAAGGTTTAGTTAGATAAAATTAAAATTGTATTTAAAAAGCAAATGTGCCATATAAGGCACAGATGTGGACTTTAAAATACTGAAAGCAAGAGATCAAAAAAGTCAGGTTCTCAACCAAAAATTTAAATTGCTAACTAGCATGCTAAGGAGAAAAATAATTTTTCTCAAAATAGAAAAAAAATACAAACAAGGAAAAGCAATAAAGGACTATAAAGTGTAGCTGATCGGGAACACTAAGATCTATATAGGCAAACAACAGTTACAAAGGCCAGGCAGAGTGGCTCACACCTGAATCGTAGCACACTGGAAGGCCAAGGTGGATGGACTGCTTGAACTCAGGAGTTTGAGACCAGCCTAAGCAAAAGCAAGACACTTTCTCTACCAAAAATAGAAAAAAAAAAAAAAAAAGCCAGATGTGGTGGCGCAGGCCTGTAGTTCCAGCTCCTCAGGAGGATCTCTTGAGCCCAAGAGTTTGAAATTGCTGTGAACTATGACACCATTGCACTCTACAGCAACAGAGTGAGACTCCGTAGCAAAAAACAAAACAAAGCTTTAAGAAAACGCAATACCTCTAACAGATGGTTTAAATATATGAAAAGCTAGATGTCCAATAAAGAGTAGATGGGTCACTTGATAAATAGGATATCAACAGTGATAAAAGCAAGACAGCTAAATATCTAATTTAAATCTACTTCACTATTTGCTGTAGAAGATACCATGTATAAGGAGTGGGAAACTATCTAAATTATTCTTTAAGCATACAAATCACTAACAGTGAATCAAATTCATCATTAACTATACAGATGCTTCCAAATGGATATGTCAGGTGGTCACAAAGGCCCAAAATATTCTCTGCCTTTTAAAGGACTTTAAGTATACAAATTATAACACTTCAGGGCAGAACATACCTAGCTGCTAGTCAAATGAGAAGGGTGATCTTCTCTTAGCCCCAGGAGGACAGAATACACATCAACAACAGGAGACATCCAAGGGGAGAGGATGGCGTGGGACCAGGAGTTTAAGACCAGTTGGTTTCCTTTATCAACAACATTTACCCAGCCCCCTGCTCAACTCCTAGCATATTTGGGCACTCAAGAAATATTTGCTAAACAAAAATGAACAAAAAAATGCCATCAATGTATTCCATCTGCACAAGGGAAGGGCTCTAGCTGAAACATCAATTCAGCCAAACTGACAAATCTCTAATAGAAGAAGGAATCAGAAGACATATCAGCATGAACCACTATCTGAGGAAAATTTCAACAACATGGCTGCAAAAAGGGTAAATCACACCACACTAATTTACCCAAATTCTCTGTGAAAAAAGTAAATATGTAAACATAATTTATGCGGGCTTTCACAAAAGTTTTGATAAGATTCTAAATAAAAGTTGGGTTTTTTTGTTTTTTCAGTTTTTGGCCGGGGCTGGGATTGAACCTGCCACCTCTGGCATATGGGGCCGGTGCCCTACTCCTTTGAGCCACAGGTGCCACCCTAAAAGTTGTTGTTTCTTTTTTGAGGGAGAGAGAGTCTCACTTTCTTACCCCGGGTAGGGTGCCATGGTATCACAGCTCACAGCAACCTCAAACTCCTGGTCTCAAGCAATCCACTTGCTTCAGCCTCCCAACTATCTGGGACTACAGGCACCCACTAAGGTTTTCTATTTTTAGTAGAAACAGGGTTTTGCTTTTGCTCAGGCTGGTCTCGAACTCCTGAGATCAAGCAATCCACCTGCCTCAGCCTCCCTGATTGCTAGGATTACAAGCACGAACCACCATGCCCAACCTAAAAGGTTATTTTTTAAAAACCTGAGTGACCACAGAATTGACTATAGATAGGGTATGATTTAGACACAGAAAATGATGAATGGACGCTGGGGCACTTCCCCAAATGAAGAAGTATAAACAGAAGACTGATCTTAGATGATGTTTTGGAAATGCTATATTTAACAATTTAATATATTATATAAAAGATTAGCAGGGGCAGTGGCTCCCACCTGTGATCCCAGCATTATGGGAGGCTAAGGGGAGAGGATGGCTTGGGACCAGGAGTTTAAGACCAGCCTGAGGAACACAGTGAGACCCCGCACCTAAAAAAAAAAAAAGAAAGAAAAGCCACATATGGTGGTATACACCTATAGTCCCAGCTACTTGGGAGGCTGAGGAGGGAGGATCACTTGAGTCCAGAAATTGGCAGTTATAGTGAGGGATGACCATACTATAGCACTCCAGCCTCAGCACAGAGTAAGACACTGTCTTTAAAAATAAAAACTTTTTAAAGAGGCTGGGGGCTCAGCGCCTATGGCTCAAGCGGCTAAGGCGCCAGCTACATATACCTGAGATGGCCGGTTTAAATCCAGCCTGGGCCCACCAAACAACACAATAATGCTAGCTGTAACCAACAAAAACCCGTTGTGGGTGCCTATAGTCCCAGCTACTTGGGAGGCAGAGGCAGGAGAATCTCTTGAGCCCAGGAGTTGGCGGTTGCTGTGAGCTGTGATGACACAGCACTCTATGCAGGGGAACAGCTTGAGGCTCCATCTCCAAAAAAAAAAAAAAAAGGATATTTAGGGTAGCACCTACAGCTCAGTCGGTAAGGACCTATATACGGAGGGTGCTGGGTTCAAACCTGCCCCCAACCAAACTGCAACAAAAAAATAGCCAGGCATTGTGGTGGGCACCTGTAGTTCCAGCTACTCAGGAGGCTGAGGCAAGAGAATTGGCTAAGCCCAAGAGCTGCAGGTTGCTGTGAGCTGTGCAAGGCCACGGCACTCTACCAAGGGCAACAAAGTGAGACTCTGTCTCTACAATTAAAACAAAAAACAAAAAACAAAACAAAAGATTTAAGGCTTGGCACCTGTGGCGCAACGGGCTAAGGCACCAACCATGTACACCTGAGGTGGCGAGTTCGAATCCAACCCGGGCCCGCCAAACAACAATGATGGCTGCGACCAAAAAATAGCTGGGCGTTGTGGCGGGCGCCTGTAGTCCCAGCTACTTGAGAGGCAGAGGCAAGAGACTCCCTTGAGCCCAGGAATTGGAGGTTGCTGTGAACTGTGATGCCATAGCACTCTATCCAGGGTGACAGCTTGAGGCTCTGTCTCAAAAAAAAAGATTTAAATAAAAAAAAAAGATATTTAAAAAGAGGCTGCCTATAATCTGGCACTCTAAAAGGCCAAGGTGGGTGGCTCTGCTGAGCCCAGGAGTTCAAGACCAGCCTGAGCAAGAGCAAGACCCTGTCTCTACTAAAAATAGAAAAACTAGCTGGGCATTGCGCCAGTCACCTATAGTTCCACCTACTCAGGAGGCTGAGGCAAGAAGATTGCTTGAGCCCAAGAGTTTGAGGTTGCTGTGACCTATCATAATGCCAAAGCATTCCACCCAGGGTGACAGAACAGAGTGAGACCCTGTCTCCAAAAAAACAATTTAAAAAGATATACATAGAATTCCCCACTTTTCTGATACAATGACCAGCTTCCTGATAACAAAGTACTTATTGAATTGGAAAAATAAGGGAACTGAGGAATGGAAAGGATTTCTAAGTGCATCAGATGAGAAACATCTGCAAAAACTAGGATTTATTTTCAGCTTAAGAAAATATTTTGGCAAGCATCAGTCTAAATATCCGAAGGGTTATTTATCCAGCAAAAGAAAGACTTGCTCTAGGTAGTTCCTGTGTAGACAAAATTAGGCCCAAAGTGGAAATTCCAAAGGGGCACATTTCAGCTCAAGTTTTCTAACCATTAGACCTAATTAAAAAGGTAATTCTTGGCTTGGCATCTGTGGCTCCAGCCACGTACACCTGAGCAGGTGGGTTCCAATCCAGCCCAGGCCTGCCAAACAACAATGACGGCTGCAACCAAAAAATGGCCGGGTGTTGTGGCAGGCGCCTATAGTCCCAGCTTCTTGGGAGGTGGAGGCAGGCGATTCACTTGAACCCAGGAATTGGAGGTTGCTGTGAGCTGTGATGTTATAGCACTCCATCTAGGGTGACAGCTGTCTCAAAAATTAAATTAAAAAAAATAAAAAAAAAAAGTAATTCGTACCCTGGATTATCCTAAGAGCCCACTCTTACCTAAGAACCCACTGAGATACAAGAAGCCAAACTATTGCAGGCAAGAAAATGGCAAGTATGTTACAGCATGGACAAATGAAAAGCAAGGTGTTTATAGGAAAAAAAAAATCTAAGTTATATTTAAAGGACTCATGTCTTGTAGTCAAAAAGAATTTTTGAATAATTATAGAATACTCCCTAAATCTAAGGAGATGTTCTATGCAAAAAAGAGGGGAAAAAAGGCCAAGCACAGTAGCTTGTGCCTATAGTCCTAGTACTTTGGGAGACTGAAGTAGGAGGACCCCTCGAGCCCTGGAGTTTGAGGTTACAGTGAGCTGTGATTATGCCACTCCTCTCCAGCCTACTCAACTGCTTAAGACCCTATATCAAAAAAGGAAGGAAAAAAAAGATAACAATGCCTCATCTCAAAACAATTTAAACAGAACAAATGGTTGACTGGACCTCTGTCTTATAGACTTCAATGAAGCTGGCTGGTATACTCCATTCTATTCTTTTATCCAGATGTGTATGTATGTGTTATTTATTTATACATATACATATAATATATGTATAAATCTTTTATTTTTATTTATGTATTTATTTTGTAGAGACAGAGTCTCACTTTATCACCCTCAGTAGTGTGTTATGGCATCACAGCTCACAGCAACCTCCAACTCCTGGGCTTAGGCGATTCTCTTGCCTCAGTAGATGGGCCTATAGACGCCGACCGGCTATTTGTATAAATCTTTTATACATTTCAAACCATCCTTATATAGCTCTATACCATGAATTTTTCATTTATTATATACTCAATATCCTGAGACACTAAACATTCTTCAAAACTATTTCATGGTAGGTGCAGAGAGAGGCTCATGCTTATAATCCTAGCACTTTGGGAAGCCAAGGAAAAAGGATCACTTGAAGTCAGGAGTTCAAAACCAGCCTGAGCAAGAGGGAAATCCCATCTCTACAAAAAAAATAGAAAACTTAGCTGGGTGTGGTGGTACACTGCCATACACTCAGGAGGCTGAGCCAGGAGGATCTCTTGAGATGAGGAGTTGGAGGTTACAGTGTGCTATGATGACACCTTCCCTACCAAATACTTGCAGTCTAACCTGGGCAACGGAGTAGAAACCTTATCTCAAAAGAAAAACAAACAAATTATGGCTCAGTGCCTGTAACTCAACGGCTAGGGTGCCAGCCCCATACACCGGAGCTGGTAGGTTCAAAGCCAGAGGGGCCCACCAAATAATAATGACAACTGCAGCAAAAAAATAGCCAGGCATTATGGTGGGCACCTGTAGTCCCAGCTACTTCTCTTCCCAAGGCAAGAGAATCACTTAAGCCCAAGAGTTAGAGGTTGTTGTCAGCTGTGACACCACAGCACTCTTGACCAGACAACAGCTTGAGACTCTATCTCCAAAAAAAAAAAAAAAAAAAATTATGGTTACGCAATCATCTACCCTTAAATATACCATAACTTATTTTCCTATAAATCTTGCTGATCATTTAGGTTTATTTCCAATCCTCACTAGTATAAACAATGTTACAATGAACATTTTTATTCAAAGTCTTTATGTATATCTCTATTCTCCCCACTTCCGGTAAATTCCTAGAAATGGTATTAAAGGACAATTTTTTTTTTAAAGCAGAATCTTACTTTGTTGCCCTTGGTAGACTATTGTGACACCATAGTTCACAGCAACCTCAAACTCTTAGGCTCAAGCAATTCTCTTGCCCCAGTTTTTTATTTTTAGTAGAGACAGGGTCTCACTCTTGCTCAGGCTGATCTTGAACTTCTAGAGCTCAGGCAATCCACATGCCTCAGCCTCCCAGAGTACTAGGATTACAGGCATGAGCCACCATGCCTGGCCTGAAGGACATTTTTAGTTTTGTCAACATATGCTGCCAGAATATCTTCAACACACACTCCACTAGCAGTTTTGAAGACTGCCCTTCACAGCATAGTTCAATTGCCATTTTAATAGGTAAAAAATAGTATGAATGTCATTTAATATGCATTCCTTTGATTAGTTACCAGAATAAAAATGTTTCACACATATGCTTCTTGGTCATTTATTTGTATTTCTTCTTTGTGAACTCTGATCATGTTCTCTGTCAGTAAAGCTTTTCTTACTCTCTCTAGGCTCACAAACTTTTTTGAAAGCCAGTTGAGAGAAAATCACACACATTATCAGCAACTTCAGCTCCCCCTGCTGGCTAAAAAATCAATACCATGATCGAGTGCTGTATAAAAATACAAACCGTGGACTACAATTACAAGTTTGCCTATCTTCTGGCCTATTGCTACAAACCCAAGTTACACACAGTGATAAAAAAGAAAATTCTGTGTGTCTCAACTCATACTTAACTGAGTTGTAATGGAGAAGAGGAAGGAGATAACTGTTCACTAATGAGATAGAACTAATGTCACAAAGAATTCCAACAACTGCTTCCCTACCAAATACTTGTATACTATCTGGTTGGTACATTAGAGGCCTAAATAGCATTCATTTCCTTATACTTTATTTTAATAATGTGAAAAAATTCTGGCTGTCAAATGACACTGAGTGCTGCCAGCTGGTTCTCCTTCTCCAAAAGCAAAAATAACAAAAATAGGCTTGGCGCCTGTGGCTCAACGGGCTAAGGCGTCAGCCACATACACCTGAGCTGGCAGGTTCGAATCCAGCCTGGGCCCGCCAAACAATGACGGCTGCAACCAAAAAATGGCCAGGCATTGTGGCAGGCGCCTGTAGTCCCAGCTACTTGGGAGGCGGAGGCAAGAGACTCGCTTGAGCCCAGGAATTGGAGGTTGCTGTGAGCTGTGATGCCACAGCACTCTGTCCAGGGTGACAGCTTGAGGCTCTGCCTCAAAAAATAAAAAATAACAAAAATACCTATGCCTTCAGCATTCAAAGGAAAATTATTTTTAAAAAGTAATTAACTCTTGGCAATCCTATTCCAAAGCTGCTGGGATCTATAGTTCCAAAAGGTACTACCAGGATTGGCAAATGGATACAACTAACTCAAGTTTTCCACTGATATTTCTCTAAAGATGTTATGTCCCAAATTTGGCAATGCAGTCCTTAGACCAGTGATTTTCAACTAACGCATCATGAGAGGATCTTAAGTGTGCTATGAAAAATTTGTTTTTGTTTTTTGTTGTTTTTTTGAGACAGAGTCTCATTTTATCACCCTTGGTACAGTGCTATTGCATCACAGCTCATAGCAACCTCAAACTCTTCAGCTTAAGCGATTCTTTTGCCTCACCTCCCAAGTAGCTGGGACTGCAGGCGCCAGCCATAATGCCTTGGCTACTTTTAGAGATGAGGTCTCACTCTGGCTCAGGCTGGTCTCGAACCCGTGAGCTCAAGCAATCCACCCGCCTTGGCCTCCCAAGTGCTGGGATTACAGGCATGAGCCACCGCGCCTGGTAAAAATTTTTATTTATTTTATTTTATTTTATTTTTTAGACAGACTCTTACCTTGTCATCCTAGGTAGAATGCTGTGGCATCATAGCTCACAGCAACCTCCAACTTTTGGGCTCAAGCAATTCTCTTGCCTCAGCCTCCCAAGTAGCTGGAACTACATGCGCCTGCCACAACTCCCCCATAGTTT